>PVIC010032278.1:0-20801 GCA_004025085.1 Thryonomys swinderianus
TCCAGATACAATTTTAACAGATGAGGAGCACTTCATATGGATGAACAAAGAAAATGTCTCCTTAAAATGGATTCTACTGCTGGTAAAGGTTCTGTGAAAACTGTTGAAAAGACAGCAAAGGCCTTAGAAATATTACATAAATTTAGTTGATAAACCAGCAGCAGGGTTTGAAAGGATTGACTCCAATTTTGAAGAATTCTGAAAGAAATTCTATTACATATGCTATAGAGAAAATTTTCATGAAAAGAAGTCAACTGACGGGCTGGAGATTTGGCTCAGTGGTTCCAGTGCTTGCCTCACAAGCGCAAGGTCCATGGTTCAATCCCCAGTAACCACATACAACAATACTGGGTGTGGTGGCCATGCCCCTGGCAATCAGTACCACATACTACAGATGCCGGGCTTGGTGGCTCAAGCCTGTAATCCCAGCACTCAGGAGGCAGAGACAGGAGGATTGCTGAGTTTGAGGCCTGGGCTCCATAGTGAGCTCAGGGCCACCCTGAACTACAAAGTGGGACCCTGTCTCAAAAAAAAAAAAAAAAGAAAAAAAAAGAAAGTCAGCTGATGCAAAAACCTCACCATCTTAAGAAATAGCCACATGGTGGGCCAGAGGATTAGCTCAACGGTTCCAGGGCCTGCCTCGCAAGCACAAGGTCCTGAGTTCGATCCCTGGTGACCACATACAATATTGGGCGTGGAGACTCACGCCCACCAGCAATCAATACCACATAGCACAGTGCCAGGTATGGTGGCTCACACCTGTAATCCCAGCACTTGGGAGGCAGAGACAGGAGGATTGCTGAGTTCAAGGCTTGCCTGGGCTACATAGTGAGCTCAGAGCCAGCCAGAACTACAAAGCAAGACCCTGTCTCAAAAAAAAAAAAAAAAAAAAAGTTCAAGGCCAGCCTGGGCAACTTAATTCCTGACCAAGATCATGTCCCAAAATTTTAAAACATAGGGAGTTTTGTTTTTTTGGGTTTTGTTTGTTTTGAGACACAGTATCCCTTGTAGTTCAGGCTGGCCCTGAGCTCTCTGTGTAGCCCAGGCTGGCCTCACACTCAGTGATCCTCCTGCCTCTACCTCCTGAGTGCTGGGATTACAGGCATGAGCTGCCAAGCCCAGCCCAAAATAAAGAAGTATTAAAAGGATTAAAAGGCTTAGAATGTACTTCAATGTGAAGGTCCTAGGTTCACTTCCCAGTATACCCCCCAAAAAAGGCCCAGTGACCCCAACCTTCAGCAACCACCATTCTGATCACAGTAGCCATCAAAACAAGACTCTCTACCAGCAAAAGATTCAGTAATAAAGTATTTTTAAATTAAGGGATGTACCTTTCTTTAGGCATAATACTACTATAAAGGAAACATAACTTTTATATGCACCAGGAAACAAAACCTGTGTGACTTGCTTTATCATATTTATTAATATTCACTTTATTATAGTGTCTGGTAAATGAATCAACATTATCTCCAATAGAATGCACACCAAATTCAGATATAGGACTCATGCAATTACTGAATGTTTAGGTAATAAGAGCCTACAGTGATGGAGAAAATGGAAAATAAAAATCAAATATTGATGGCCATTGTGGCACACACCTGTGATCCCAGCACTCAGGACACTGATTTCAGGCCATCCTGGGCTATAAAGTTGAGTTCAAGGCCAGCCTAAACTATATAATGAGACCCTGTCTCAAAAAGCAAGCGTGGGGCGTGGTGGCTCACGCCTGTAATACCAGCACTCAGGAGGCAGAGACAGGAGGATTGCTGAGTTCTAGGCTTGCCTGGGCTACATAGTGAGCTCAGGGCCAGCCTGAACTACAAAGCAAGACCCGGTCTCAAAAAAAAAAAAGCAAGCAAGCAGGGAAGGGGGTGGAGGAAGCAAGGAAGGAGTCAAATAAAAACTATATATTAATAGGGCTAGGGATTTAGCTCAGTGGTTCCAGTGTCTGCCTAGCAAGTGCGAGGTGTTGAGTTAGATGCCTTGTACCACATACCACAATGCTGGATGTGGTGGCTCACACATTTAATCCCAGCATTCAGGAGGCAGAGGCAGGAGGATTGCTATGAGTTCAAGGTTTGCCTGGTCTACATAGTGAGCCCAGGGACACCTTGAACTACAAAGCGAGAAACTATATAAAAAAAAAAAATCTAAAGTAAACTAAAGAAAAGAAAGTTTGGAATGATATAAACATAAAATAAAGTTACATAAATATAAAAGAATGATATACACTGAACTGTATACAGAAGTAACATCTGGAACTATTCAAGGAAAAGAAAGTCACATTTTCATTGTTTAACCATTTATATTTTGTCTTTCTTTTTAAGTTGTTTTTGTTTCTTTGTTTATTAGTTTTTCAAGACTGAGTCTCCCTTTATAGTTCAGTCTGGCCTTGAACTCAGCAGTTCTTCTGCTTCAGCTTCCCACTGAGCTAAATCCCCAGCCCTTGACTTTCTTTCTTATAGTATACTATACTGTACTTGTATTGCTAAAATACAAATAACATATAAAATTAAAGATTAAAACAATTCCTATAGTATAGCGTAGTTTATCCCTGTTATATTTTATAGTTTTAAATTAGCATTTCAAACACGTACCACCCAACCAACCTGCTTCTATTGTAGGAAAGCTGTCAAAATACTCTACCAAGGGCCAGGGACTTAGCTCAGTGGATCTGGTGTCTGCTGACAAGCACAAGGTCCCAAGTTCAATCCCAGTAACCACATACCACAGTGCCAGGCATGGTGGATCACATCAGAAGGCAGAGACTGGGCTACATAGTGAGCTCAGGGCCAGGCTGAACTACAAAGTGAGACTCTGTCTCAAAACAAAAAAAAAAAAACTACCAATATTTGAGAAAATTTATGATGAGCAATTTCTGGAAAATAAATTTTCTAATACCAAAACAGAAGAGTATGCTAAAATCATCTGCAATAATTATATCTTGAAAATACTTTAATTATAAAAGTTAACATATAGGGATCAGGAATTCAGCTCAGTGGCACCACACCTGCCTCAGAAGAGCAAGGTCCTAAGTTCAATGGGGGTGGGGTGAACAAATAGTTTTTTTTTTTTTTTGACAAAGTTTTAAAAATTTATTTACTGCAGAGATTATAAGAAAAAATTACTTTAACCCCATGCCCACTTTATTAGCTTACAGCAACCGGTGTTAACAACGTACACCTTTACATGTAATTTTCAATATTTACAGATCTTCACTTTTGTGTTTGCTTTCATAAAAAAGAACTATGTAAGGCTATTTTGTCCTTTACTATATCAGGCCAAATTTTAGATATTAATTTTAGATATTTAGTGGCAAAAATTCAAGTTTTTGTTTTACCTACAAGAAATACTATGTTTGGGGGGTTTTCCTGATATTTTTTGCTCCTTGTAAGAGTGACAACAGAGGGGCCAGAGATTTAGCTCAGTGGTTCTGGCACCTGCCTAGCAAGCACAAGGTCCTGAGTTCGATCCCAGTTACCACATACAACAGTACTAGGCGTGGTGACTCACACCCACCAGCAATCAGTACCACATACCACAGTGTTGGGCATGGTGGCTCATGCCTGTAATCCCAGCATAAGGAAGGCAGAGGCAGGAGGACTGCTGAATTGGAGGCTTGCCTGGGCTACATAGTGAGCTCAGGGCCAGCCTGAACTACAAAGTGAGACCCTATCTCAAAATGATAGATAGATGATAGATATCTAGATAGATAGATATCTAGATATCTAGATATCTAGATAGATAGATAGATAGATAGATAGATAGATAGATAGATAGATAGGTAGGTAGGTAGGTAGGTAGGTAGGTAGGTAGGTATGTAGGTAGATAGTCTCTTCCATCTAAGAACATCATCCTTCAGACAGTTAGTTATAACTAACAACTTAATCCCTGTCCAGAGCCTAATCTAGGTGACAGGATTTACAGCATGTAACTAACAGACACTAAGATTCTCTAATAACTGGTATTAACCTACTGTCCCATCCATCTACCACATTCCAGTATAACTATGCAGTATACTGGCCTTTTGTTTACTGTTTGGTTATTTTGTTCTTTTTTTCTTTTTTTTTTTTGGCAGTAGCAGGGATTGAACTTGGGCCCTTTATGCTCACAAGGTAAGGGTGGTACCACTTATGCTAAATCCCTGGGCCTTATTTATTGTTTTTAGAAATATATATGTCCATTCAAAAGCAAAGAAGGAAATATACTCAGATTACTGACATTATATCTTTAAAATTGCCCACAGTTCCACAGACTGTTTTTTGTTTTGTCTATACACTACCACAAGTATCATA
Source organism: Thryonomys swinderianus (assembly GCA_004025085.1). Classification (NCBI taxonomy): domain Eukaryota; kingdom Metazoa; phylum Chordata; class Mammalia; order Rodentia; family Thryonomyidae; genus Thryonomys; species Thryonomys swinderianus. Next base: position 4,296 of record PVIC010032278.1, read on the forward strand.
TCCTAACACAATTAAAAGAAAAAAAAAAGACATGAACCTTGGTAATAACTATCATCTAATGGCTCAGATTTACCTTTTCCTAAAAATTGACTGTTATTATCAATATTCACTGAAAACTTACCTCTAATTCTTTAATTTTTTCTTCTGCTACTTTCTGTTTCTCCAACAGCTGATTATGAATTACCTCCTTGGACTGAAGAATAAACCTGTGAAATACAAAAAAGTTGAAAACAAAGGCATATGACTACTGTGGTCATCAAAACCAAAGCTTTAGGGCTGGAGAGTTAGCTCAGTGGTTCCAGCGCCTGCCTCATAAGCGCAAGGTCCTGAGTTTGATCCCGGTAACCACATACAATGCTGGGCGTGGAGACTCACGTCCACCAGCAATCAATACCACATACCACAGAGCCGGCCATGGTGGCTCACGCCTGTCATCCCAGCACTCGGGAGGCAGAGGAAGTAGGATTGCTGAGTTCCAGGCTTGCCTGGGCTACATAGTGAGCTCAGAGCCAGCCTGAACTACAAAGCGAGACCCTGTCTCAAAAAAAAAAAAAACCAAAGCTGTAGACCACAAATGTTAAACTACGAAAACTAAAAGGATGATTTCTGAATTTAGAACAAGCAAAAATGTCACATTGAAGTGACAAACTAAGGAAATCACCACACGTTTTAAGTCTTGCTGGCTGAGAAGGAATAAAGACCAAAAAAGTATATTCTGCTTTTTAAAGACAGGAATCCAATCTAGCTTCAAGTAGAATCATATATAGCGAAGCAATATATAAAGGAGATAAATATTACAGACTAACAGAAAAAGTCAACCAACAATAAAATGCTCCCACAACTTTTATTTTTACAGTTATATAATTTTTATCCAGATATTTTAAAACAGTATTTGTAAATCAGAGCTTTCCTCCATCTTTTTTCTTCCCTAACAGCAGTAACTCATGACCTTTTAAAGTCACAATCAGCTACTGTCTTAGGATCAATGCATTAGTGTTTACATGAGCTGCTCACACAAAAAGCACTGTATAAGCTCCAGTATCTTTTATTATTGTTTCCAGAGTGTATAATACCTCTGAAAAGCTCAAAATGCACAAGTGGAAAATTTCAACTTTTTCCATTTTAGAGTCAGGCACATTATTTATTACCGATGAGGATGGAAATATTGGAAAGTTAAAAATTAACACTGAATCTGTTTTGTGGCATTATGTTCCTAATGTTCGCTGCAGAGAAAAAGAAAAAATTGTTTTACTGTCTCAACTAAGTGAACTGAAGTAATTCCCTTCCAGAGAAGCCTCAATTATTGAAACCTCATTCAGGATTGTCTAGAGTTCAATTAAAGATTACATTAAATTATGTAACTATTTCTTCTCTTTGTAAATAGAATTAGCAACAAAGAATTAAGTATCACCTTAAACAAAAGAGAAGCCAAACAAGGAAACACATGAAGATAACAATATTTAGTTTCCTCTTCGGAGCCCACCCAACAAACTCCACATAGGTGAGTGGTCTGTTATCACAGCTATAAGACTCATTAAAAGGACAACTAAGTGCAACTAACAACTGAAAGGAAACTCTCTTGTCTTTTTTTTTTTTTGCTTTTTTGGAGACAGGGTCTTGCTTTGTAGCCCAGGCTGGCCCCGAGCTCACTATGGTGCCCAGGCAAGCCTCCGCGAACTCAGCAATCCTCCTGTCTCTGCCTCCCAAGTGCTGGGATTACAGGCGTGAGCCACCACGCCCAGCATTATATGTGGTAACCGGGGATCGAACTCAGGTCCTTACGCTTGCGAGGCAGGTGCCGGAACCACTGAGCTAACCCTCCGGCCCAACTCTCTTGTCTTTATGATTACAACTTGTCTTTATGACAAGTTGTAATCACACATTAACACAAACTGATGAAATTGTCTTTTTCACTCCACTAATTATTAAACCTTTTTCTTGAGGGAGGTTCAGAGGGTCTCATTATTGTAATTCAAAATGGCCTTGAATTCATTATGTAGCCCATGTTGCTGGCCCTCAACACACAGCAATCCTGGCTCAACTTCCCAAATGCTGGGATTACAGGCACATGTCACCATAGCTGGCAGTCTTAGTCCTTAGTAACTTGATCCTCTGTAAAAAGTTTACTTCTAAATGCACTAGAAAGACCGTCCATATTCATGTGAAACACTGATTAATACTGGACCTTCTCCTGCAGAATATTTCATGTCTAAAACACTATTTACTGGATTCAAAAGACAGGTACTATTTCACATGAGATTATAGTGCACAGAATATTTTTCTCAGAAGTAAGTCATAGAGTATTATAGAAGAGTTGTTTGGAAGGGCACTGTCTCAGTGACACAATGCAAAAAGCATTACAAAACAAGGTTCAAGAGTCACCAAATTATGTAAGCATATGGAAAATTTTAAACTTTTCAGCTTCCATTGAAGGTTCAGTTAATGAACCTTCAGTTCATTTGGAACTAATTCTCAAAGTAAAACATACATTTTAAAGCAGCGCTGATTGACGGACAGCCAATAAGTATTATTCTCAAATAACACATCTTCAGACATCATGTGCGTTACAGTACAGAAAAATTTCAAGGCTAAGATTAGAGATCAAGTCCTTGCTTCTGTGGCCTTTAAAAAGGAACTATCTGAACAGATTCTAAATCCCTTGAGCAGAAAATAATTACTAGCCGGGCATAGTGGCTCACGCCTGTAATCCCAGCACTCGGGAGGCAGAAGCAGGAGGATTACTGAGTTCGAGGCTTGCCTGGGCTACACCAGCAATCAATACCACATACCACAGTGCCAGGCGTGGTGGCTCACACCTGTAATTCCAGCACTCAGGAGGCAGACAGGAGGATTGCTGAGTTTGAGGCTTGCCTGGGCTACATGATGAGCTCAGGGCCAGACTGAACTACAAAGTGAGATCCTGTCTCAAAAAATAAAATAAAATAAAATAAAATAAAAATTTAAAAAAAATTACTAGACAGCAAGAAAACTCTACAACAAAAACATGTTTTTCCATGGCCATACATCCCTAAAATACCTATACTAGATTATGACAACTACGAAGGCCAGAGGGTGGCCTATGTACTACTACTTGAAGCCCAAGACCTCTCAAACGTAAAAGTTTTAAGTAAGGATGAGTATTGTACAAACCCAAATGTTTACCTCAAGGAGTAAATAGTACATTGTCAAAATTCAAACAAAATAATCTAGGTAAGTCCTCAATTCAAAGATTAGCATATGTATAGACATTGGAACTGGCTTCCAAGAAATACACAGATTTCTAAAGAAAATCTTTAGAAAACATTTCACCTCTGTTGTTTTTTTTGTTTTTTTTTGAGACAGGGTCTCATTTTGTAGTTCAGGCTGGCCCTGAGCTCACTATGTAGCCCAGTTAAGCCTCGAACTCAGCAATCCTCCTGCCTCTGCCTCCCAAGTGCTGGGATGACAGGCGTGAGCCACCACGCCCGGCAACCTCCGTTGTTTTTTTTAAAAAGGCCACAAATCATCAGATGCTATTTGTAGAAAATATATAATGATAATCAGTCTTGCTATTATAAACAAACATGAATAGTTTTTCACAGTGGAGAATCTCACAGAGATCCTGCCTGTTTAAAGAAACCCAAATATAACATAAAGAACTCTGAAATGAGAATTATTTTGTGACATATATTGGTAAAAATTCCCTAATACTGTGTGTGATTGTGAGCTGTATATAAAAGGTACCAATAAAGAATTCAATTAAAAAAAAACGAGTTCAAAAGGTGCTACAAAGAAAAATAAACTACAAAGAGAAAGTATTCTCAGGTGACAAAGGTTATGCAGATTATGTGCTTATAGTATCTGGATTATATAACCTGGATAAAAGTCATTGCTTTGTAAAAACTATTTTCACCAGGAAATCAAAGCCATGTGTTTCTGTTCTGTTAACTGTTCTATTTCCTCAACTATCTGTAATTATGCCACCTGGAAAATGTACTGTTGATGTTTTTGATTTTGACTATGTGAGAAACCAGAGTGTGTTCTGAATCATACAGGAGGCTAACATATGATTTCTACTTCTTACAACTCAGCATGAATACACAGTACTATTCATCTCCCCAAAAACAAATGAGAACCAGTGGCAATGCTATCTTTTGTGTGCATTTCCAAAGTGTGGTCAATTGGACACATGCTATTTAGAAACAAAACTTTTGAGACTTCCAGAAAGATGGTAGAAGGTTAAGAAGCAATGAAACAGCCTCTTCCATATTTGAAATCCAGACACCATAATATAGCAACATGAGGAGGAAAAGAAGGAAGTGATCTGAAGTGAGAATTAGAGCCTATGAGAGAGCAAAGAGAGGGACCACAGTGTAGAAGGAGGTAATGAGAGGCACTTTCTCCATGAGGCTCAAGCCTGCAGAGGCATGGTGATGACTGGCAACCCCACAGGCCTCCACGGAGAAGTGGACCACAGGCATAGGACTCCACTGCAGTGGCTGCTGAGTTATTTGAGTTCAGATGTCCTGTTGTGGCCCCTCGCCCCCAGCAGAGGATGACTGGCTAGTAACCATTTTGGAAAGGGGCCAATGGAAGGCAAAACTCAGAGCAGCTGCAGGTTGGCTCCACCTACTGGCTCTAAGCATCAGGATAAAATGCAATTCAGTTCAAACCGGCAGGAAGTCAGAGAGCTGAGTTCGAAATAGCAGAACTCACTCAGTGTTGTGGGATGAAAAACTTGAGACAGCCTCACAGCCAGAAACCAGAAGCTGACTGAACATCAGTAGAACTAAAGACCCAGATCTGCTGGGATTAGCCAACACCACCACCATTCTCTTTCTGACTTGCTAGGATCAATTAACAAGGATATGGGCTCCATCTGCTTCCTCTGTCAACCAGTGACAGCAGAGACACGCCCTGACGTACACTTTTTTTTCCCCGTTTTCATTTCTTTGCTTATTTTTTCTATTTTTTCCTCTTTTTGTGTCTGTTTTATACAGATGAGAATATTGTTTCTAGAAGATTTTGGGGCTTTTCTGTCCTTCTTGCTATTTCTTCCTTCTTTCTTTTCCTTCCATCTTCTTCACAGTCCCAAAGCTTTCATTATCTTCCTTTTTCTTCCTTCCAGTCTTGCTTCTAATCCTTTTTTCTTCTATTTTTCAATATTTTTTCCTATCCCCTTTTAAATTTTCTCCTTGAGGGTAAAAATCATCATAGTAAAGGGTTTATTCACTGTACACAATTATCTGGCTTATTTTATACATATATTTTATATATGTAGGTATTTATATAACTACAAATCCTGTTCATACAGTTAAAGGTGTGTTTGATGCTACTGTTAGTACTAATTATACTACTTCAGCCAAACTGACATAACTGTTCTAATCAGTTGTTCTTCCTGGTATCAAAACTTAGATTGCCTAGAGGCATCAACAATACTATAGACCAGGGCCAAAGAACCAAGGGTGAAGATAAATAGGTAGCAATTTCCTGTCCCAGTGAAATGAAGAGGGAGGGGCTGGGGATTTAGCTCAAATGGTACTGCACCAATCTTGGACACACAAGAGCCTGAGTTCGATCCCTGGTACCATTAAAAAAAAAAATGAAGAGGTAAAATTTTCAATAGATTCAAAATCCAAAAGCCAGATACACCTGGAAGAAACCTCTGAGAAGTGGTCAATTCCTAAGGGTTATTCATAACAACAATAAAGATATCTACTATAAGCAATTTATAAGTATCAATACACAAATCAAACTAAATAAAATAGAAAATGAGAAGACATGAAAGTAAGATACAAGCCCAGACTCCCACCTTGCCAAAGGCTAAAACCCAGGGTGCAATGAGGTGGAACAATTTGAAAAACACCCACCTGGATTTTATAAAGTGGTAACAGCAGAAGTAATAAACGAATGAAGTTCTAGAAAAAAAGTCAAATCAGAAATATTTTCTTAGATAACTTCAGAGATGATAACCATAAGGAAAAGCATGATTAGTGAATCTACAAAGGATACAGATTAACAAAACAGAAGAGCTTAGAAAATGATGGAAATTATGAATGCCCAACATAAGAAAGAAGTAGAATCTATGAAACAGATTCAAACAGTTATCGAGGAGATTAAATATTTCATTGAAACTATATGCTGCAGAATGAGCCAATATGAGGACAGAATATCAAGACAATATAGAAGACAGGATTGTGGCTGGCATGAAAAGAAAGATTTTTTCAAACAGCAAGAAACTATAAAAAAAAAATCCAACAACTACTATATGGTTCAAATAATAACGTAAGATTGATCAGAGTCAATGAAAAAATCAGAGATAGCAGAAAATACATTTTTAAAAAAAAAATGTTGGGCTGGAGATTTAGCTCAGTGGTCCCAGCACCTGCCTAGCAAGGTCCCTGGTTAAATCTCTGGTAACCACATACAATGCCAGGCGTGGTGATTCACACCCACTAGCGATCAGTACCACATAGCACAATGCTGGGCTTGGTTGCTCATGCCTGTAATCCAGCACTCAGGAGGCAGAGGCAAGAGGATTGCTGAGTTCGAGGCTTGCCTGGGGTACATAGTGAGCTCAGGGCCAGCCTGAACTACAAAGCGAGAACCTGTCTCAAAAAAAAAAAAAAAGCCCGAAAACAACAGCTCCATTAACCTCAACAGAATAAATCTACTAGGCAAAGCAAGTGATGAAATGGAGAGGAAAGAAAAGGAATCAACAACAAGAAAATGTGACGAGTAAACCAATACATATCATTATAACCACCGATTTAAATGGTCTTAATTCATCAATCAAAAGAAACAGGGTAGCAGAAAACAAGAAATACATAAGATCCTTGGGCCGGAGGGTTAGCTCAGTGGTTCCAATGCCTGCCTCGCAAGCGCAAGGACCTGAGTTTTTGATCCCCGGTAACCACATATAATGCTGGGCGTGGAGACACGCCCACCAACAATCAACACCGCATACCACAATGCCGGACTTGGTGGCTCACGCCTGTCATCCTAGCACTAGGGAGGTAAAGACAGGAGGATTGCTGAGTTCACGGCGGCTTGCCTGGGCACCATAGTGAGCTCAGGGCCAGCCTGAACTACAAAGTGAGACCCTGTCTCAAAAAAAAAAAAAAAAAAGAAATACATAAGATCCAACAATACAATATATACAAGAAACACACAACTCAAAGAGAAACTGATGGACTGAGGGTCAAAACATGTGAAACAATGCTCCATGTGACAGTGGCCCAGAAAAAAGCAGGGGTAGCTATTCTATTTTCAGACAAATTAGATTTTAAACCAACACTGATCAAGAGAAGGTCATCACATACTTGTTAAAGGAACAATCCAAGAGGAAGAGGCAACAATCATAAATCTATATGCACCAAAAACAAGCACATCCAACTACATAAAAAGAGTATTAACAGACATGAAAAATCAAATAAACAATACAGTTGTATTGGGGGAATCTCAATACCCCACTGTCACAGACCACCTAGACAAACAAAATTGCAAAAAGAAATATTACAACTGAACCAAACTTCTGAACAAATGAACTTAGATGTCTACAGTGTTCCACCCCACATCAGAATATACATTCTTCTCAGGTGCATTCTTCTCTGGGATATTCTCCAGAAGAGGCAACATACTATCTCATAGAACATGCTTAAGTGCAAAGGAATTGAAATTATCCCATGTATATTATAGGACCATAATGCAATGAAAATGGAAATCAATGGCAAAAGAAACCATAAAAAAGAAAATACATAAACACATGGAGATTAAATAACACCCTCCTGAACAATCAATGGGTCACAAATAAAGAAATCAGTTTCTACAATTAAATGATAATACCAATACAACATACTGGAACATATGGGATGTAATGAAAGTGGTCCTACAAGGTAAATTTATAGTTGTAAATTCCTATCTCAGAAAAAATGTGAGGTCAATTGAACAACTTAATGTTGAACCTTGAGATTCTAAAAAAGAGAATCCAAAGTTTGTACAACATAGTAAATTACAAAAGTCAGAGCAGAAATTAATCCAATGGAGATCAAAAAAACAAAACAAAAGGATCTACGATTCAAAGACTTGCTTTGAGAGATTAAATGAAATGGACAAATCCTTAGCCAACCTTATCAAAAAAAGGAAAGACTCAGTGCCGGGCGTGGTGGCTCACGCCTGTAATCCCAGCACTCAGGAGGCAGAGACAGGAGAATTGCTGAGTTCAAGGCTTGCCTGGGCCACACAGTGAGCTCAGGGCCAGCCTGAACTACAAAGCGAGACCCTGTCTCAAAAAAAAAAAAAAAGAGGAAAGACTCAAAATTCATGCAATTAGGAATGAAAAGGGAGAAGTCACAACAGATCCTGCAAAAATCCTTAAGATGATCAATATTTACTTCAAAAACCTGGTTTTTTTGTTGTTGTTGTTTTGTTGTATTTTTAGTTTTTTTGTTTGTTTTAAGACAAGACCTCTGTAGTTCAGGCTGGCCCTGAGCTCACTTATGTACCCAGGCAAACCTTGAACTCAGCAATCCTCCTTCCTGCCTCTGCCTCCTGAGTGCTGGGACTACAGGTGTGAGCCATCACACCCAGCATTGTGGTATGTGGCACTAATTGCTGGTGGGTGTAAATTGTTGTATGTGGTTATGAGGGATTGAACCAGGGACCTTGCGCTTGCTAGGCAGGCACTGGAGCTGAGCTAAATCTCCAGCCCATTTTTAGTTTTTTGAGACAAGGTCTTGCTTTGTACTTCAGGCTGGCCCTGAATTTACTATATAGCTCAGCCCAGCTGTGAACTCACAGCAACCCTCCCTGCCTTTGCCTTCCAAGTGCTGGGATTACAGGTGTGAGCCAGAATGCCTGGCACTGTGATATGTGGTACCAGCGATCGAACTCAGATCAAACTCAGGCCCCTGCACTTGCCAGGCAGATGTCAGAACCACTGAGCTAAATCCCCAGCCAAAAACCTGTTCTCTAATAAGATGGAAAACAAAAGAAATGGGCAGATTCTTAAATATGTATGAATTACCAAAGCTGAATGAAAAAGATATAGATTCTAAATAACCCAGTATCAGTCAATGAAATTGAAGGTGTAATTAAAACTCTACCAGTAAAGAAAAGTCAAGGCCTTGACAGATTAGCTGCTGAATTCCACAAGAAATTTAGAGAAGACCTAATAGCACTATATCTTAAACTCATTAATAAAATTGAAAAGGAAGCAATACTCCAGAATTTATTCCTGGAAGCAACCATTTTCTTGATACAAAAACCAGAGAAGGATCCAACCCCAAAAGAGAACTATAAACTAATCTCCCTAATAAATACAGACACAAAAATCCACAGTAAGATATTGGCAAACAGAATGCAGCAAATCATGAAGAACAATACATACCTTGACCAAAGAGGATTCTTCCTAGGGGTGAGGGATGGTTCAACAACATACACAAATCAATAAATGTAATACATTGTATTAACTCACCCAAGGACAAAAAAAAAACTATGATCATTTCAATAGATGCAGAAAAAGTGTTTGACAAAGTCTAACATCCATTCATGATTTAAAAAAAAAAAAAAAAAAACAGAAAACCGGAGCGAATGGTCTTTATCTCAATCTGATCAAAGCCATACGACAAACCAAGAGCCAACAACATAGTAAATGGGGAAAAAAAACTGAAAACTTTCACTCTAAAATCAAAGATGTCCACTGCCACCACTCTTATTCAATACAGTTCTGGGAACACCAGCGAGAGCAATTACAGGAGGAAAAGAAATAAAAAGAATAAGGATAGGAAAAGAAGTTAAATTATCATTATTTGTGGATGACATGATATTCTATATAGATGAATACAAAAACTCCACCAAAATACTTCTACATTTAATACCCAAAGTCAGTGGCATAGCTGAAATATAAAGTCAACACTCAAAAGTCAATAGCCTTCTTATACACAAACAACAAACTCACTGAGAGAGAAATCAGGGAAACAACACCTTTCACAATAGCATCCAGAAAAATGAAATACCTAGAAACCAATCTAATGAAGGAAGTAAAAGATCTCTACAATGAAAACTACACCATGCCTAAAAAAAGTGATCAAAGAGGATATCAGAAAATAGAAAAGATAATTCTTGTTCTTGGGTAGGAAGAATCAATATAGCAAAAATGGCCATACTTTCAAAATTTTTTTGTAGATTTAAGGCAATCTTGATCAAAATGCCAACAGTAGATCTCCTATAATTAGAGAAAACAATCCTGAAATTTATTTGGAACCAGAAGAGACTTACAAGAGCAAAGGCAATTTTAGATAACAAAGGCAAGGCAGGGAACATCACAATATCTTACTTGAAATTATTCTACAAAGCTACTGTGATAAAAGCAGCATGGTACTGGCAAAAAACAGACCCAAGGATCAGTGGAACAGATTACAAGATGCAAAAACAACTGCAGGCATGTTTACATACTTTACTTTGACAAAGGAGCCAAACATCTTCACAGAAGAAAAAGCCTCTTTAAAAAAGGGCTGGAAGGGGCTGGAGATTTAGCTCAGTGGTTCCGGTGCCTGTCTTGCAAACCAGGGTCCTGAGTTCAATCCCAGTAACCACATATAATGTTGGGTGTGGTGACTCATGCCCACCAGCAATCAATACCACATATCACAGTGCCGGGCGTGATGGCTCATGCCTGTAATCCCAGCACTCCGGAAGCAGAGGCAGGAGGATTGCTGAGTTTGAGGCTTGCCTAAGCTACATAGTGAGCTCAGGGCCTGCCTGAACTACAAAGTGAAACCCTGTCTCAAAAAAAAAAAAAAAAAAAAAGGGCTGGAAAAACTGTCTTTCCACATGTCAGAGACAGATCTTTCACCACACACTATACTAAAATCAAATTCAATAGTTCTTCATGAACTATCCTGAACACAGTATGTATAAAAAGGTTGTTATAAAGGTTACATGTGAAAAACTCATAGCCAACATCACACTGAATGGAGAAAAGCTAAAAGTATTTCTTGTAAGATGAAGAAAATGAGGGCCAGAGATTCAGCTCAGAGGTTCCTGCACCTGCCTATCAAGTGCAAGGTCCCTGGTTCAATCCCAGGCAACCACATACAATACCAGGCATGGTGACTCACACCCACCATCAATCAGTATCACATACCACAATGCCCGGCGTGGTGGCTCACTCCTGTAACCCCTGCACTCAGGAGGCAGAGGCAGGAGGACTGCTGAGTTCAAGGTTTGCTTGGGCTACAGAGTGAGCTCAGGGCCAGCCTGAACTACAAAGCAAGACCCTGTCTCAAAAAAAAAAAATTATAAACACTATGAAAAGACAGTGAAGACACATACAAAAAAATGGAAAGACCTCTCAAGTCCATAGATTAGAAGAATTAATCTTAAAACATTCATACAGAGCCAGGAAGGGCAGCGCACACCTGTAATCCCTGAGGGAAGAGGATCTTCGTGAGTTTGAGGCCAGCCTGGGCTACATAGTGATCACAAGGCCACCTTGAACTGCATTGCCAGAGCCAGTATATAGGAAAAAAAAAAAAAAACTCATACTACTCATAAGTGATCTGCAAATTCAATGCAATCTCCATGAAAGCACCAATTACATTTTTCACAAAGCAAGGAAAAAAATCCTAAAATCCATATTAAGAACAAAAGACTCTAAATAGCCAAAACAATTTTGAGACAAAAGAACAAAGGTAGAAGGATAACAGCTTGATTTCAAGACATACTACAGAGCCATAGTAACCTAAACAATACGGCATTGGTATTAAAAAAAGATTAATAATCAAGATCTCAGAAATAAACCCACACATCTACAGCCAAGTGATTCACAACAAAAGTGCCAAAACCATGGAGAAAAAAGAGCCTTTCCAACAAATGGTATTGGGAAAATTAAATATCCATAAGCAGAAGAAGATGGAAACTTGAGCTTTCTCTCACCCTTTACAAAAATCAATTCAAAATGGATCAAAGACCATGAAGGCTTAAAATTACAAAAGTACTAAAATACAACACCGGAAGGCATTAATGCTGGAAATAACTTTCTGGAAAGGACCTTAAAAGCAACAGACAAATGGGGTAGTATCAAATTAAAAAACAAGGGGAAAAAACACAGTAAAGAAACAAGAAAACATTCACGTGACAACTATTTTTTTTTTTGAGACAGGGTCTCGCTTTGTAGTTCAGGCTGGCCCTGAGCTCACTATGTAGCCCAGGCAAGCCTCGAACTCAGGGATCCTCCTGCCTCTGCCTCCCGAGTGCTGGGATTACAGGCATGAGCCACCATGCCCAGTGACGTGACAACTATTCATATGACAGAGTTAATACCCAGAATACATAAAGAACTCTGTAATTCCACCATTCTGGGACGCTGAGTCAAGAGAAAAACAAGCTGGACCCCAGCCTGGCAATTTAAGGAGTCTGTGAGAAATTGTTTCAAACAACTTCAACAAGGCAGGAGCATGTGAGGATGTAACTCAGTCTCCAGGCCTTCAATTACCAGTACTGAGGGGAAAAACCAACTATTAAAATTTTTAAAATTTTTAAAGTATAATACATAGCAGCTCATAAATAAATGAAAAGCTCAGGAAATGGTACAAATTAAGAATGAATATAGTAAATATGTAAATCCTATAATGACAATGAAAAATAACATTTTAAAAAATAGTTAGATGGCGGGCCGGAGGGTTAGCTCAGTGGTTCCGGTGCCTGCCTCCCAAGCTCAAGGTCCTGAGTTCGATCCCCGGTAACCACATATAATGCTGGGCATGGAGACACGCCCACCAACAATCAATGATGCATACCACAATGCCGGGCGTGGTGGCTCACGCCTGTAATCCCAGCACTCAGGAGGCAGAGACAGGAGGATTGCTGAGTTCGCGGCGGCTTGCCTGGGCACCATAGTGAGCTCAGGGCCAGCATGAACTACAACGCGAGACCCTGTCTCAAAAAGCAAAAAAAAAAAAAAAAAAAAAATAGATGGCAAACTGGTTTGCAGGCCAATCCAGTCTCGCTCTTTCATTTATATGATGCCAATAGTGGCTTTTTCACTACAATGGCAACACAAAGAGAGGTATTACACAGATCATATAGCCAGAAATATGTATTATCTGGCCATTTCCTGATCTAAAACAAAAACAAGAGCAAAGGTTCGAAGCATACATATAATGTGTGAAGACTAGAACCCTCATATACTACTGGCAGGAACATAAAACAGTGAAGCCACTATGGAAAAATTTATCACTCAAAAAATTAAAACAAAATTACTGTATGATCCAGAAATTTATTTCCAAGAACTATAACCAAGTGGAATGAACACATACATCCATAAAGAAATTTGTAAACAGATGTTCATACACAATTTTTTCTTTTTTGGGGCGACAGGGTCTTGCTATGTAGCCCAGGCCGGCCTTGAACTCTAAGCAGTTCGGCTTCAGCTTTCCAAGTGCTGGCATGCATGAGCCACTACACTCAGCAACAGTATTATTCTTAATAGTCAAAAAATGTGATGGTAATAAAAAAAAAGGGGGAAACAAAACTTATGTATTTAGGGGGTGGGGGTTGTGGGGTGGGTAGGGGAACAGGAAAAAAATGAGAATTAAATTGTGTTATATACTAGTACAAATTCCCAATATTTTTTTTTCCTTTTGAGACAGGGTCTTGCTTTGTAGTCCAGGCTGGCTCTAAACTCACTATGTAGTCCAGGCAAGCCTTGAACTCAGCAATCCTCCTGTCTCTGCCTCCTGAGTGCTGGGATTACAGGCATGAGCCACCACACCCGACACTGTGATATGTGGTATTGATTGCTGGTGGGCATGAGTCTCCACGCCCAGCATTGTATGTGGTTACCGGGGATCGAACTCAGAACCTTGCGCTTGCAAGGCAGGCGCCAGAACCACTGAGCTAACCCTCCGGCCCCAAATTCCCAATATTGAGTGTGATGATGATGTGTATATAAAATGTACCAAGATAAAAATTTTTTTTTAAAGTGGAAATTATTCAAGGGTCCATCAACAGAGGAATGGATAAATGAAAAATGTTTACTTTTATGTGGAAACTAAAAAGTTGATCTCACAGAGGTAGAGAAAAATGGTTACCAGAACCTTGGGGAGGGAATAGGGTCAGAAAGGTGGATAGAAGTTGTTAATGAGTACAACGGTGTATCTGGATAAAAGGAATAATTTACAATGTTCTGTTGCATAGTAGAGTAACTATAGTTACCAAAAGCCAACTGCCTACATATTTCAAAATAGCTACTAGAGGGACCAGCGATTTAGCTCAGTGGTTCTGGTGTCCTTGCAAGAGCAAGGTCCCAAATTCTATCCACATACCACAGTGCTGGGCATGTAATCCCAGCACTCAGAGGCAGAGACAGGAGGATTGCTGAGTTTGAGGCTTCCCTGGGCTACATAATGAGCTCAGGGTCAGCCTGAACTATAAAGCAAGACCTTGTCCCCCCCCAAAAAAAAGCTACTAAAGAAGATTTTGAAAGTTTCCAAAACAAAGAAAAAATAAAAAATAAGGGACATCATGGGTATGCCAATAAACCTGATCTGACTCTTCTACATTTTACACATGTATTGAAATATCACACTGTACTCTATAAATACATACTCATAAAATTACATGTTGAATTAAAAGTAAAAAAAAAATTTTTTTTTTTGAGACAGAGTCTCACTCTGTAGTTCAGGCTGGCCCTGAGCTCACTATGTAGCCCAGGCAAACCTCGAACTCAGCAATCCTTCTGTCTCTGCCTCCCGAGTGCTGGAATTACAGGCGTGAGCCATCACGCCTGGCACTGTGGTATGTGGTATTGATTGCTGGGGAGCGTGAGTCACCACGCCCAGCATTGTATGTGGTTACCAGGATCAACTCAGGACCATTGTGCTTGCAAGGCAAGCGCCAGAACCACTGAGCCAAATCTCCAGCCCCAAAAGCAAAAATTTTTTAAAATTTAATGTGATAGTCATATAGTAAAATATTACTCAACAATAGAAAGAGAGCTGGGGATATAGTTCAGTGGTAGAGCACCTTTCTCACAAAAAGTGTTAGCCGGACATGGTGGCACGAACCTATAATCCCAGCACTTGGGAGGGTGAGGCAGAACAACTGCAATGAGTTTAAAACCAGCCTGACCTACAGAGTAGAACCCTCTGTCTTTTGTCCCTCAACAAAAAAAAATAAAAATGAAGAACTGATACATACAGTATAGATAAATCTTTAATAAAATTATAAAACAACACATACAATTACATTATGATTGAATGATTCCATTTACATGAAATCTCAAGAACAGGCAAATCTATGGAGAGAATGCTATTGCATAGGATGGGAAATATGGAATAACAGTTATACTATATATAGGCTATACTGGAGTTTGCCTGGCTGTCTACCTACCTACCTACCTACCTACCTACCAGAGATTGAACTCAGGACTGCCAGGAAGGTGGAGCATCACTGAGCTACATCCCCAGCCCTTTTGAGAGTGAAAAATATGCTCTGGAATTAGAGCATGATAAGGTAGCACACAGCTGTAATACCAGCTATTATTACACAGACTGCTACAGGATCATTTCAAGTACAATGTCAGCCTCAGCAACTTAGCAAGACCCTGTTTCAAATATAAAGCAGGACTATTTTATTTTTTTAAAGCAGAATTCCTTTTTTATTTTATTATTTATTATTATCAATTTTGGGATCAAAATCAGAACCTTGCACTTGCAAGGCAGCCATAGTGCCACTGAGTATTTACCAGGCCTGAGTATTTTATTGGTAGAGTGTTTAGCTTGCTCAAGTTCTTGGGCTTAATCCCCAGTATCACAAGGAAATTTTTAAAAATTAAATATAGTGTATTTTGTTACATAAATTTTATCTCTAAAAATGATCAAAATATTTAAATAGATACTTCCCAATGAAGAGATAAGGACGACAAACTAACAGCCAACATTACTAAATACAAAACTACAAGATATCACTTGATACCTGTTAGAATGGCTAAGAGAAAGGGAAAAAGGCAAGGAGGAAAGGAAATAAAAAGGGAGGGAGGAGGAGAGAAAGAAAGGCAGGGAGAGACTGGGCATGTGGCATATGCCCATGATCACAGCACTGGGGAGGCTGAGACAAGGTTAGCCTGATTTGTGCACTACACAGGGAAACCCTGCCTCAAAAAGAAAACCAGAATGGCTCCAAAAGCAAGGAAGCAAACTCCTGCCACTCCCAAAGCTGAAGCCAAAACAAAAGCTTTAAAGCCAAGAAGGCAGTGCTGAAAGGCCTCACAAAAAGATCTGCTATCACCCACCTTGCACATCATTCACCTTCAAGAATGTTCTCAAGGGCCGGAGGGTTAGCTCAGTGGTTCCGGCGCCTGCCTCGCAAGCGCAAGGACCTGAGTTCGATCCCCGGTAACCACATATAATGCTGGGCATGGAGACACGCCCACCAACAATCAACACCGCATACCACAATGCTGGACGTGGTGGCTCACGCCTGTAATCCCAGCACTCGGGAGGCAGAGACAGGAGGATTGCTGAG
>PVIC010032279.1:0-20817 GCA_004025085.1 Thryonomys swinderianus
GTCATCTAGGACAGCACCAGAGGCAGAACCCCAACTGTCTCAGCTGTGGACATCACAGATCAGGCTACAGTCAGTGGCTCTAAAACATGTGAAGGAGCCCACCCCAGACTGGCAGAACTGCCTCTACAGTGAAACCAACCATCAAAGGTGCTAGAGTGAGCTCTGCTGGCCTGAAAAATTCATAAATCAAGTAAGTGCTTATTGTTGTAATTTGTATTGATTTTCTATCACTAAGGACCAGACAAGCACAGACTTAGTGGTTGAAAACAGCAGCCATACGTTCGTTCACGGTTGTGCAGGTTAGAGATCTGGGTCAGCTCTGTAGGGTTCTCTACTTGGAGATGTATCATTAGTATTCATTTTCACTGCTGAGCCATATGGTATAACTACTACCTTCATGTTTCCTTTTCTTATGCAACTAGGAGCTGATAGCTTCTAGCTGTTTTGTTTGCGTAGATTTTTACGTCACTGTCACTACTGGAAAGAATGTAAGACCTTTCAGATACCCCTTTTCATAGGCCAGCTGTTCTGTTGGGCTGTGCTTCTGCTTTGAAGCTCATCCCTTCGACTCTCCCTGTTGGGTCTCTTGTTTTCTGGACCCTGTCACATTCTCTTTCCTTCTTTATCCCTCCTTTGAATGGAATCCAACCTTTAATAACCCCTTGAAAATGGTAAACAGGAGGAACATTTAGGGGTGGACTTTATTTTTTTTCAATATGTTTTATTCCTCTCCTCCAACTGGTTATTACTTTGATTGCATATAGAATTCCAAGTTAAAAATTTGTTTTCTCTCAGATCTGTGATGACATTTGATCCAAAGTCTTCTGGTTCCTGCTGTTACTGTTGAGAACTAGGTTGCTTTCCTTCTGTTGGTCTGTTCCTTGCCTACTATGGAAGCTTTTGCAGTTGACTTTTAGGAACTAATGTTCTAAAATTTCATATATATGGCCCCTTAGCAGGGCTTTTTTATTCTCTACCTAGGGCTTCAGTGGACTTTTCATTCTTGGAATACATATCTTTAAATCCCAGGAACTTGTCTTCTATTCTTTCTTTGATGGTTTTCTTCCTATTGTTTTCTCTAACCACCATTTTTTAAAAAATTTCTAGCAGTATAATATTGGATTTTCTCAACTGATTCTTCAATTTTTATATCTTCTTCTTCTGTGTTTTCCATTTATGCTCCCTTGGGGAGAGGATCAATTAAGGGGAAATGTTTCTCAATTGTATCTTTGAGTTCCTCTGTTTAATCTTAGAACTTCTGATACTGTCTTTTAAATTTCAATAGGAAGCAGAGCTCTTTCCCACTAGTTTTTACTGTGTAGCACAGAGTTCGTGATTGCTGTATCTTCTCTCATCTTTGTGAGAACAGCAGTCATGGTTTACTAAGTTATCTTCTGTTGTCTCAATGTTTCCTCTGCCTGCTTGGTTTTTATTGGTTTGGGCCTGTGTTTCATGCGGACTCTCCTACCTTCTCGTGTTAAGCAACTCAAGGTGAATCTTCTCTTTCTTTTATATTTAAGAGAAGGAACTTTTTTTTTTTGTACTGAGAATTGAACTCAGGGCCTGTGAGCTGAGCTACATCTCTAGCCACTGTTTGCTTTTTGAAAATTTTGAGACAGTGTCTTCACCAAATCACCCAGTCTGTTTGAACTTGTGATTCTCCAGCCTCAGCTTCCCAAAGTGCTGGAATTATAAGCATGCACCAACCACACCCAGTTTAGAATGAGGCCTTTAAAAATGGTTGCAAAGCCCTGTGTGCCCAGGTAGAACTTAGCAACTGAGTTCAGGGCAGTAACTGGGTGGGGATGGATGTGGTCGCTCCACTAGGGACTCCCAAAAGTTAGTATCCTTATGTTTTTTCCCTAGGATCTTATATTTCTCAAAACAAAAACACCAAAAATTTTTCAATCTTCTTCTCCTCCAGTCTCCCCCTGGGAATAGCCTCCTGGCTGTTGAAGTTTGGGGAAGAAAGTAGCAAAGAGGTGAGAGGAAGGGAATCCCCATTGAGCCTGAAGGCTTTGGTTTACTGCCTCTGTTGGAAACACGGGCCTTTTACCTTCCTCTAGACCAGGGCCTCTGGTCTGGCCTTTCTAGTAGTTTTAGTCTGTTGCCAGCATAAGAATAGTTGCTGTGTGGGTTGGTAAGAGAGGCAGAAGGTCCATTAGTGAGCTTTCAGTTGCTGGGACAAAATATTTGACACACAACTCAAAAGAGAAATGATTTATCTTGGCTTGTGATTTCGCAGATTTTAGTTCCGGGTTGGTTAGCTGCAAGGCAGAAACATCAGAGCAGAAGGGTAATGATGGACGAAGTCGCTCACCTGATGCAGGCTAGAAGCAAAGAGCAGAGGGCCAGCACGGAGAGGAAGGGCTGGACAGGGTGTACCCTTGTAGGCATAACTGCGGCAACTGCTTCCTCCACTTCCTGACAGCACCCCCAGCTGTGAGCTCCTAGGGGCTTAATTCACTGAACACATTATTGCCTCAGGATCTACCATCTTCTAAAAGCCCCACCTTGACCCCATGAACCTTTTCGAGGACATTTTTTTATCCAAAGCATAACCAAAAGAATGGGAGATGTAATGGCTTCTGCTATAAACCATCAACCAACACATGAAGATCCCTCTATTCCTCTCATAAAAACAAAAATTTCACTTCACACCCTCTCCCAGCATTGAATCTCACGTCTCTCTTTTCTTTATAGCCAAACTTACTGAAAGAACGATCTCTTGTCCAGTAGGGCAGCCACTAGCAAGGTATAGCCACCAAAGAAAGACACAAGGTAAAATGCGCAGCAGATTTTAAAGATTAAGGACAGAAAAGAATACAGAATATCTCACTAATAATTTATATAGAATGCATTTGAAATAATATTTTATACATATTGGTTTAAATAAAATATATTAAAATTAATTTCACCTCTCTCTCTCTCTCTCTCTGTACTGGAGTTTGAACCCAGGGGTTTTGCCCTTCATTTGCTGCTCTTTTATTTTGAATTTTATGCTGAGACAGGGTCTTGCTAAGTCATTAAATTGCTCCAGCTGGACTGCCACTTGAGATCCTCCTGTCTCAGCTTCCCAGAATGCTAGGATGACAAGTATGACCACCATGCCTGGCTTATTTAATGTTTCGGAACACGGCCACCATAAGCCAGGTGTGATGGCTCACACCTGTCATCCCAGCATCCTGAGAGGCTGAGGCAGGAAAAGTACCAGTTTGAGCAGTGCGGTGACTTCACGGGACCCTGTGTCAAGACAAAAAGAGCCGGTGATGCAGCTCAGTGCCAAGGTCCTGGGTCTTTCCGGGGTGCTGTGTTTTGGGGAGCTCATTCTTAGCATCCCCTCTGCTAGCCCAGGATGCTCAGCTTTTTCAACATTTTTTTAAGTCCTCCTCCTCCTCCTTCTCCTTCCATTTCCCCAAAACATATTGAAATCACTCCTATTCACTTTGACCTTGTCTGTCTTTTTTTTTTTTAATACCAGGAATTGAATTCAGGACCTTGGACTTGGCAGGCAGGTGAGGTGCCACTGAACTACACACCTGGCCCTATGTCATGTTTATTTCTTTACTTTTAGCAAGGTTTGGAGAGGAAGAAAAGTTAAAAACATTCTTTTCAACTACTATCTTTAGCTGCAAGCTGCAACATAATATTTTCAGAACACATTGTTTGCCCTTCATTGTACAGGGTGAATAGCGCCCGTGTGTATGCGGGTGGGGTGGGGTGGTTCACATGCACCCGTGAATGCATGTACACACATGTGAATGCCCATTGTAATTGGCTATGTGAGATTCCACCAGGCTGACAGATCATAACTTATTATACCAATTCCCAACCTAGAACTATTAAAGTTGTTTCTAATTTTTTTATTATGGTAAAATAGAACTATTCACATTGTTATAAAATATCTTCTCTCTGTACGATTATTTAAATCTAAAGAATCGGTTTGCGGAGGCCAAAAGGCATGCATATACAAGCTTTTTGATTCACATTACTAAATTACCCTTCAGAAAATATTCCAATTTACACTTATCCCAGCAGTGACTGTTTGGGAGAGCCTGTTTCTACATGCGCACACCAGCAGCGGGTATTATCATTATTTTAAATCTTTAACAATATGATAGGCGAAAATTTATGTCTCACTGTTATTATAATTTGTATTTTCCTTAATTACTAGTGAAGTTGAACATCTTTTCATATTTATTAGCCTTTTATATTTCTTCATCTGTTCATGACATCGTAAAAGATAAAAGCAGGTTACAAAACATTATGTATAATATGATCCTAAGTTTGTTTAAAAGATAATAAGACTGGCAGAAAATAAGACAAATATGAACTGTGGTAATGCCTGGGTACTGGGATAATGAATGGGTTTTCTTTGTCAAACTTATGTATTTTCCAAACTATGTATGACAAACATGCATTATTTTGTGGCCCAAAACAACATGATTTAAAAAGTAACAATTATAATAATTATACTAAAATAGCCTAAAGTTTTTAGAATAGATTCAGATAGGCAAAGTAGCCCACAGGATCATGAAAAACCATAGCCCAACAAAGCCCCCAAGGGCATCAGAGACTGGCTTCCCGGCCACAAGAAAACCCACGTGCGGTGCATCTGCCTGCGGGAAGGGCAAAGGTGGGCTCCTGGGGGCAGGGCACAGGCTGAGATTGGCTGGAGGTGCCAGGCGCTCACAGGCATCAGTGGGTAATTACATCTCCTTTTAACACATGCAAATTGTATCAGTATTATTTATATATTCAAAGCCACGGATGAATAATATATGCATTTATGCAGAGGTAATTGCCTCAGCCAGGTTCTTCCTGGGACTTTTATTGTCTCCCCAGATACTAAATATTCAACTTCCCTCTCTGACCAGAGCCGAGGGCACAGCAATACTGTCTGTAGTGCCCCTGCTCCAGGGAAGGAAGCCCCGGTGTGGGTGGGGGCTGTGGGGTGGGGGTCATGACGCTGGACTTGGAACTCCAGCTAATTTCTCTCTGAGGCACGCTGGAGATGGGGATCTTGGAGCCCAGGACTGGAACTTGAAGTTGAATCCCTCAGCCTGTTCCGGGGTGACGCTCGGGACCGACTGTCAGTCCTGCAAGAGCCTCACGAAACCCGGATGTTCACCCCGCCCCTTACCGAGAGCCTTGTTTCTGCACTTTCCCGCTTGACCTGTGCGCTTCCCAAACCGCAGCATCCGGACTCAGTGCGCGTGTGGCTATGACTGTGGTGGACACTTCCGGTCTTTGTCAGGGAACCCAAGGCTACACGGCCTTCTCCACTTGGTGCATCCTGGATGCCCCCTGCGAGTGTCCGAGAGGGCCCAAGCTGGCGTCTTCCTAGAAGGGTTCACTGAAGAGATGGGTGAGAAAATCAGACTGTGGTGGGTGAGGAGGACACGGAGTATTGTTCCACCATGGAAGGGACAACTGTGAGCCAGGCATTGCCCTTGGCACCTTTCTCATGCATCTCATGAGCATTGCAGGTGCCACTTGGGAAAACGCCCTCTGCTGCCCTCCCCAGCTTGCCCCCAGCCAGGCCATGAGCCCACCAGGGTATCACAGGGCCACCATGTCCTCTCTGGGCCCTTTCTTACCAGGTTTGCCCTGTCCCGTCGCGTTGAAGCAGCTCTGTCAGTCTTCGCTGGCTTCTATGTTGCCCAGAACGATAGGCTCGTCGAGACGCCACTCAGCAGCATGGTCCGTGGTCGCCTTCTCCCTTCCGCTCAAAAGTCTTTTCTCTTGGGCCAGAGATTTAGCTCAGTGCTTCCAGCGCCTGCCTCGCAAGAGCAAAGCCCTGAGTTCGATCGGTAACCACATACAATGCTGGGCGTGGAGACTCACGCCCACCAGCCATCAATGCCACATACCACAGTGCCGGGCGTGGTGGCTCACGCCTGTCATCCCAGCACTCGGGAGGCAGAGGCAGGAGGATTGCTGAGTTCCAGGCTTGCCTGGGCTCCATAGTGAGCTGAGGGCCAGCCTGGACTACAAAGTGAGACCCTGTCTCAAAAACAAACAAACAAACAAACAAAAACAAAAAACCATTCTTTACCCCTGGTTTCCAAGACCCCTTCCCTCCTCTTCCGGCCTCCCTGGCCACCTCTCCCTGGGCCCCTTTCTGGGTCCTCTTCTTCTCATCCTGAAACATCGGCCTGCTCAGGCTCGGGCCACAAACAGCTCATCTCGCTGGAGTCACTGCACAGCCATCCTTAGTTGTCACACAGCTTCAAGTCTCGTCACAAGGCTGACTCCAACATCCCTCCAGCCCCGGCTCCTCCACCCCCTAGGTGTGTCTGTCCAGCCCCCAGATCCACATGACTCCTCTGTGGCTACAGCAGAACCTGGCAGCCTGGGGAGTTTCAGCAAATGGAAGCATATTGGCTCGCGGATCTGAAGCTGGGACATCTAGGAGCGTGGCACTGCGTCGGCGGGGTCTTTGTCCTGTGTTGTAACCGGGCAGAGGGCAAAAGAGGACAGGAGGACAGAGAAAAGGCTAAGCTGAATTCATGCACATCATCGGGAGCTGGAGCCTTGGTGACTAACTCGCCCCGGGAAGAACAGCATAGGTCTCCTCGTGAGGGAGACGCCCTCGGGCCCGCTCTGACCGCCCTACCCCTGAGCGCTGGCACAGTGGCAGTTAAATTTCCATGTGAATTGCAGAGGGGACCTTCAAAGCACAGCAGGCACCACACACCTACCAAGTCCACCCCACCCCTGATTGTCCTCCTTCTACCCGCTTCCCCATGGCCTCTCTGCGCTGCTCGGGCCCCCTGCAGCTAAAACCCTTGGAGACACTCGCCAGCCTCCCGCTCTGGCCACCCCGAGCCCGTAGGAAACTGCTCAGCAGCGCTTTCAGCTAGAGCCCGGCTCGGCCCACATCACAGGCATTAATGGCCCCACGGCCTCCCAGCAGGTCTCGGCCTCTGCTAGGGCTCCTGCCAGGCAGCTCTCCACGAGGCAGCCCGGGCGTCCTCTCGCAGCACAGGAAGAGCCAACTTCTCAGGTCCCGAGCCCTCGCTTTGAGCAGAGGCCCCCGCGGTCTGCTTCCTGGGGCCCCTCTGCCCACTGCTCCGACCCCCTGCCAAACCTCCATCTGCTGGCAGTATAGCAAGTCCGTCCTAAATATCGTCTGAGGTGACACGGAAACCCACCTGCCAAGCCCACGTCAGGAGGTGCCCGGGCACTGCCGGCTGCTCGGCCAGGTCAGATTCCCGCGGGTCGGCGTCTGCTCCATGGTCCGCGGGGCGTGGGGACAGGAGCGGCCACTGCGGACTCTGTGGATGCAAAGAGGTTGTCACCACCGAGAGAGCAGCAGGGGCCAGTGCCTGGCTGGGAAGAAAGGTTCGGAAGCAGGACCGGTGACTTACAGGAAAGGGAATCTTTGAAAATTGTAAAACCTTGCAAACCTTCCAGAACAGGATGAAGAGTGTAAGGAGTCCTCCCTCCCCACCTCCTGATTTCTGTCACTGTCAGCTAATAACCGACTTTGTTTCTCTAGTTCCCGTTCACCCTCCCTCTGCAATTTTGAAGCAAATCCCAGGTATCGTAACATTTCGTCTGTAAATATCTTAGTGGTGGTGGGGCTAAAGTAATTGGGAGCTGCCCCCACAGGCCGGCGAGGTCCCTGGGAAGGGCCTGGGCTCTCACCGGCCAGGTGTGGCTTGGGACTCGGTGGCGCCACGTCTCAGGGGGGACGCGGAAAATGCTGCTGACAGAAAGCGTGCTCCAAGTGGTCACTTGAGATCTTCCCAGTGCGGGAGCTGGACCTGATTGGCACAGAAGCCAGGTCAGGGCCCAGGTCGCCTCCTGAGAGCCTCTGCAAAGTAACTTATAAAGTAACTTATAAAGAATGTAACTTATAAAGAACGTAACTTATAAAGTAACTTATAAAGAACGTGGATCTCATTCAAAATCCCCCTGGATTTTCTAGTAGTAGAAGAAAAGATGATTCTAAAATTGATATGGAAGAGCAATGGAGCTATAATAGCCAAATCAACCTTTAAAAAGAAAAAATAAACACGGGAGGTTTATTTTACTTGTTTTTTAAAACCTACCATTAAGATACAGTAGTAATCAAGATAGGGCAACCTGACATAAAGATGGACAAATGGGTGAAATACGAAGTTGATCAGGGTACATGGTGGATTTATCATAGTAAAATGTATCATAGTAAAAAGCACATGGCCGTTTGTTTCCTCAGAAATATTACCCCTTGTTTCAAGCATACCTACTCCATTGTCTGTGGTCCTTTCTGAAGCGGTTCTGAGAGTCCTCTTTCATGACTATCTTTATGAGGCATGATTAAAAAAAATATGACAAATGCCGGACGTGGTGGCTCACGCCTGTAATCCCAGCACTCAGGAGGCAGAGACAGGAGGATTGCTGAGTTCGCAGCGGCTTGCCTGGGCACCATAGTGAGCTCAGGGCCAGCCTGAACTACAAAGCGAGACCCTATCTCAAAAGTAAAAAAATAAAAAAATATATGACATATGTTTCACCCAAGTACCTTTCAACAGAAAAATAGGCTCATAAAAGCATTACAATGTGTCCTAATCCACTTTATTAATCAGATCTGGCACTCTGCAACTTTTGGCTCTTCCCCAAGACAAAATGACCATGAAATGCAAATGTTTTAAATCACTTTAGGACTTCAAAGCAGCCATGAAAGTACAACTAAAGACCCTCATGAAAGAAGATGCCAGAAATGCTTCAGAAAGTGGCTAGAATAGTGGGATAAGTGTGTTTGAAGTATGTAAGGAGGCACTTTAAGGGGGTTTGGTGGTGATGTGTCATTCACTATAATAAATTTTAAAAATTTAAATATTCACAGCTTGTAGAGTACATGAATAGACCCAACCCCACAGAGCTTTTTAAACCAAAGCAGCAGGCTATTCAATGAGAAAAGAAAAATCCTTTCAACAAGCAGTGATGGAATAATTGGATAAGTGTATGGGGAAACAAAGAAACAAAAAGCTAATTCCTATCTTACACCTCACACAAAGATCAATTTAAGGTGGATTCTAAAAGCTCAAGGTATAAAGTGTCTAAAGAACACGTCAGGGAAGCACATTCATAAAGCTTAATTTAGGAGTTCACAAAAAGCAAGAGCAACAAAAAGTTGATGAGCTGCACTTTATCAAAGTTAAAAATTGCTGGGCCGGAGGGTTAGCTCAGTGGTTCTGGCGCCTGCCTTGTAAGCATAAGATCCTGAGTTTGATCCCCGGTAACCACATACAGTGTTGGGTATGGAGACTCACGCCCACCAACAATCAATACCATATACCACAGTGCCGGGTGTGGTGGCTCATGCCTGTAATCCCAGCACTCAGGAGGCAGAGACAGGAGGATTGCTGAGTTCGAAGCTTGCCTAAACTACATAGTGAGCCCAGAGCCAGCCCAAACTACAAAGCGAGACCCTGTCTCAAAAAAAAAAAAAAAGTTAAAAATTGCTTTTCAAAAAAGCTCCATGAAATGACATAGGAAAGCCAAAATTTCAGAGAAAATATTTACAATGCACATATCTAATGGAAGACTTATATTCTTAATATTTAAATGCATATTACAAGTAAAAGACAAAATGAACATATACTTCACAAAAGAAAACACAGAAATGGCCAATAATCACACAAAAAGATAATTAATAGCATTAATTACAAAGGAAGTACAAATAGAAGTGGCTAAAATTAAAGAGACTATTTCAAGTGTTGACAAGAATATAGAGCATCCAAGAAAACCTAACTGCACATGAAAAGTAAATATAACCTTTTGGGAAATAGTCTAACAATTGCTCTAAGAAGGACCATGAGGGGCCAGGTTGTAGCTCTGTGGTTTAATCCCCGCACCCTCTCCCCTCGAAAAGCAAACATCACTTATCATTTGACCTAGCAAGTTCATTCTTAGGTATTTACCCAAGGGAAATAAAAAGCCAAAATTCTATAGACAAATGTTCACAAAAGCTGCTACAGCAAACCTGGAACCCTCGAGAGGATTACAGAAGTGAATGGGTGGAGAAACGGATCTACTCCCGCAGGGAAGGGTGAGAATTCACTGATGTAAAGGTTAAGAACATGCACAACCTATTTATGGCAAAAGAAATCAAACCAGTGGCTGCCTTTGGGAGCAGGAAAAACAGCTGAGTGCAGAGGTGCGAAAGAAGGAATTTTATGAGGGTAATGAGATTTCATAGCTTTTATCTCCCGCACCCCTCAAAAGCTGAAAACCTTGCAGATGATCCACTCCCACCTGTCCCTTTAAAGGGTCCCCCAGAGTCAGAGGAGCCCAAGTGCCTACGATCCTACAGCACGTTGGGGCAGAATAACTCAGTCGGTCCTGATTTCTAATCCGACCACAGGTCTTCTCCACCTCGTGCTCGCTTTGCTCTCTGAGGTCCTAGAACCACGCGAGAAGGAAAAGAGAAGACAGCGACGGGGGAGAGGGACCCCGGGCTCAGCTGGCTGCAGAGCTGGGGTGAGGTCTCTGCGTGCTGGACTTGGGCAGCCTGGCACCTTCTGCCCATTAGAGACCGGAATGCCGGGCAGGCCAGACGGGGCCGGACGCCCTGCCCTGCGCGGTTACAGCAGGTGCTGGGGAGGAGAGGGGGATGGGGTGCACGGAGTCTCCGCAGGCCCCCTGGCCCCTAAATCACACGACTGCATGAATAATAAATAAAGACTGCTTGGATCCTTAATAGTAGTCGCATGTCTTATTAAACTAATATTTCACAAACTTTATTCTCCCTGTGGTTGGAGGTCGGGAAGGAAACCTAACTCTCCCTGGCCGGCTATGCATGGCCAGTGGGGGGATCTAGAGAGTCCTGGGGGTGCCCCGAGGTGGCAGGAGCTCAGACCCCACTCAAGGGACCAGGGCACGAGTTGGGGGGAGAAAGAGAGCGACCCGAAAACCAAGCGTTGTCACTGTGGAGCCACCTCTGCCCTAGCCAGGGTCCCTGGGGGCCAAAGGATGAGCCCTCAAGGATCGAGAGCCCAGAGGTGCCCCGGAGGCCTGCTCAGCTCCAGCCTAGGAGCAGGTTAGGGAGCCTGGGGGCCCAGCCCGGAGTCAGACCTCCTGGGGCCTGCTCTTCTCAGCCAAGGATTTGTCTTTAAAGATCTGGGCCAACTGGGCCTGTCCTCCAGCAGAAGCAGAGCCCCAGGCCCCACTCACCAGGCTCTTAGAGGGGAAGGTGAGACGAGGCCGCCAGGGGCTTCTCACCCACAGCAGTTGCCCCCCCACCCCCACCCCCACGCCCGTCACCGCCTTCCGGGCAGCCCCCAGCACCCCGGTGGCGTACACAGGCTCCCTGCCCTCAGGAGCTCCCAGCCTTCCCAGGCCACCCAGGCTGCAGCCACCAAGGTCCGGCCAGCAGCAGGGGCACAGGCCCGACTGCCCACCTCCACTGCGTCCAGCCGGCCGTCTCCACGGGCCTCTGGGCCTGACCTCTCCCCGCCTTTCTTCTTCGCCAGCCCTCAGCGACCCCCCATCTGCTGCAGCCTTTACTCAGCCAGTCGGCTTCTGCCCCGTGTGACTGGCAGCATTAAGGGGGCCCCAAACTACTGGCCAGGAGTGCTGCTCCCTGCGGGTCCCGAGAGCACCCTGTGCCAGCCAGCCCCCCCTCCCCCAGCTGCTCCTCAGCCCCTCTTCCTGCCCTCTCCAGGGCCCAGCGCTGACCCCTCCTCCTCTTGCCCGCCCCGTCCACTGGCACCTGCTGTCGGATAAGCTCCCAGCCCTCCCGGTGTGGCATCAGAAGGCCTCCGCGGCCCTCCGAGAGCCACAAAGTCAAACCCACTCGGGGACCTGGTGCTCAGCGCTGTTGCCCTCGGCAGCTGGCACCAAGTCACCCTCCCCTACATAGCCCCTGTCCCCCTTCGTCCCCCACACACTCTGGCCCTGCTGCTCCTCGGCTCTGGCTCCTGGACTCCTCCATACAGTGGGAAAACGAACAAATAATAGTTAGCTGATCTTCTGGGAAATGGGGGTCACATCTGAGCTGCAGTAGCTCAGTGAAGATTCTAGAGCGGGACAGCGAGGAGGACTCTGGGAGGCATGGAGGGCGGAAGGAGTCCACCTGGGAGGGCGGCAGGGCCAAGGGGAAGCCATATCAGACCGCCCGGCTCCTCGTCTGTAGCTGGCTGGTCCAGGCGGGCAGGACTGAGCCCGGAGAAGGTGTCTAGGTTCCCACCCGGGAGCCAGGGCTCCCTGGGACAGACAGACACGAGGGGAAATGCCAGATGGACAAATAGATGAGCAGCTACCAACACGGTAACTTCTGCCCAAGCAAGGGGGTCTCTAGTGCTCCAGGCTCGGCCGCTCTGCAGTGGCAGCGAGCGCTGTGGCGCGAAGTTCCCCCCGGCAGGAAGTGTGCTGGAGGTATCAGGCACCGGTGGAGACGTTAGGCCTTCGGGGCCCTGCTCATCGTGAAATCCTGCAAAGAGCGATCAGGCTGTCAGGTCCAGACAGTGCATCAGGGTGTGTCTGAGCCCGGGACTCTCGATCACAGACGTGGGGGAGAGAGGAGCCCCCACTGCCGTGCCCCTGGCATCTCTCCAAAGGGCCTAGGCTCTGCGCAGCACAGCTGGGGGACTGTGGGTCTGCTGAGAAGGTTCCGCCCTCGGCCCCTGTGAGGCCACCTGGCTGGACCTGGCCAGGGCAGCAGCAGCTGGGGAGGGGACTGGTCGGGCGTCAGGAGCAGAACTTGGAGCAGATGCAAATGGCTGCATCTGACAACCACAGAGATGGGGGGCAGCGAACAGCTCCCACGTGCCTCACACCCCTGTAGGGCTGAGTGAGGGGTAGTGGAGGGGCCGAGCAGGAGCCGTTGGGGTGGTGCATGAAGGCTGATTTGGGCTTGGGGGCCCACAAGAGTGGTAGTGAGTTCCCTGTCCCTGGAGGCAGCCAAGTTAAAGCTGTGTGACTGAGGAAGGAGGGAATCCAGGTAGTGCCGAAAGGAGAGGCCCTAGACCTTCAAGGGGTCTCGTGGCCTAGAACCTTCTGCCATCCGGAAGCCGCCTCAGGTGCTAACCAGACCTCACCACTGGGCCTGCCCTCGCTGCGTGCCCGGGGTAAACTGAGAGCAAGGCCCAGACAGCACGCAGACTGACTGGCATCCTCCGTGCTGGGCACTGATGCCCGAGGGCATTGATCTTGACCTGTTCAATCCTCACAACTGATTTGAGGGGGGCACAGCGCCCCCCCCGGGGGGGTTACACAGCTGGGGCCAGGACCAGAGCTGGGATTGGAGCCCAGATGGTCTGGCTTGGACGCCAAGCTTGGGGTCACCCTGGGGCGACCACAGAGATCACAGCCCCGTGGTGCTAAAGTGAGGAAAGATGGCAGGAACGCAGCGCAGAGGCGGCGCACAGTGGGCGCTTGGCACGGCAGCCCTCTGTACCAAGGGCCCTCTCTGCCCTGCGCACCCTGCCACTCACCAGCTCCTACCTCTGGCTTTGTCTCTTTCTCCCTCTGGCCCCCTGTCCCCTGCCCGCCCTCCCTCCTCTCCCTGGTGTCTGGCTCTGCGTCCCCTCTCCTCTTGGTCCCTCTCTCTGCGCGACCCTGTCCCTTCCCATCTGTCCCCGCCCTCTGACCCCGCAGAGCCACGTTCTGCTTTCCGTCTTCCTGGCGCCTCCCACCACCAACGCGTCCTTTGTCTTTCCCAGCCGGGATTCTCTCCTCTCCTCCATTTACGAGCGTGTGTGTTAGTGGACAGGGCAGCGAGACGGAGGCCACTCACGAGTGACCCATCTCTACGCTCGCTTCATTATTTATCACCAGGGACGCCGGTGTTTCCATAAATTACCCCGACCTGGAGCCGCCTGCACCAGAATCGATAGTCGCCTCTCGCCTAATACCCAATTATTAATAACCACGGGGGGAAGGGTGGTCAGACGTGGCACTCTGGGCCCTCAGCCGCCAGGGGGAGGGCACGGGCTGGGAGCTGGCACCCGCGCCCTGGCGGAGAGATGCGGCCTGCAGAAAGAGCCCGCGCCCCACTCCCCAAGGGCTGCAGTGGAATCTGAGGTCCGAGGAGGAAGCATGCGGCCGTCTCTGTAGACAACACTGCCGAGCACTGGCGCCTGCTGGGTCCAGAGAACCTAAAAATGGGGGAGCCCCTGCCCAGGGAGGCGGGCTATGCCAGGCCCTTCTCTCGCCTTCCCGTGGGCAGATGGAAGGCTGCCAGAGGCAGGGTATGGACAGGGCACTTAGTACTGGCAGCGCCGTGGGGTCCTGAGGTGAGGCCCTGCCCACCCCAGGCCCTGTGGGAGCATCTGGGTGAAAATGGGAAGGCACAGGTCCCAGCTGCTGGAGGAGGAGGCCCCAGGACCAGATGCGGGGGCAGAGGGAGGATAGGCCATTTGGGGTGCTCAGGGGGCAGAGTCAGGGCAGCTCTCTGAGTGAGGAAGGGTCAGAGAGGGCAGAGGCTGGAGCAGGGGGAGGCAGAGCCCCCAGAGTCCCTGAATTGGTGTGTGTACACACACTCACGCACACACACACCCTCAGCCCAGACTCCACTCTGCATCCAGAAGCACAATCAGAAACACACCCCATACACACGCACGAACTAGGGGTGTGGGAATACTTCTGCACAAAAGGCCTTCTCACAGATGCAAGTGCTCGGATGATATCACACACACACACACACACACCCCACACACACGGCCCGCGCCCCTCCTCCTCCAGCACACTCTCTTTTTCTGCTCGCCGCGTGCTCTGGCCTCTGAAAGCAGCTTGTAAGAGCTGGTTGAGTCTTCCTTCAACTCTGCGCCCAGTTGGTGCCAACACTGCCACCGTGTGGCCGATAGGGCACAGTGCGCAGACCAGGTTGGGACTCCAGGCTGGTACAGAGACCAGAAGCAAGCACAGAGGCAGGGTCTCATGCCGCCTCCTGGGTGTCTCCATCTGGATGAATCTGGCTGCCACTTAGCCACTTCAGGGAGAAGCTGGGCACCATCCTGCAGAGTTGGGGTTGGATCGTGGGCCTGGCACCTCCCCCCCTGCAGGTTCTGGACTATCCTCTTTGCGTGGTCTCCAGCCCATGGCTGGTAGGTGGGCAGCCCTGGTGCTGACACTCCCAGAGAGGGTGGGGTCCGAGCCCCGCTGTGACTCCATCACCCCCTCACTCATCAACACTGTACTTACTGGGGCTGTCGTCTCTTGTCCTGTAACCGCCAAGATGCCGGTGTCAGCCGCTCCTGAGTTCAGATGAAACCGGAGAGATAAGTAATGAACACTCTAAAGAGATAACACAATGTAGGAAATTGCCTCAGTGTAAATTCTATTGGCACTTTCCTGATTCACTCTAGTCATGATCAGTGTAACTATCGCCACAGAAAAGGGTAGAGGCTTAACCTGGAAGAGCAGATGCCATAGAAGGGGGTCCAAAGCAGAACTTGAAAGGGTGCGTAGGAACTGGGTAGTTGAAGAGGTTGGCAAGGGCCATGCAAAGGCCCTGAGGCAGAGCAAGCGTGTGAGATGTAAAGATCCACCGGCACGGTGTGGAGAGCGAGAACCGGGAGGTGAAGAGCGTAAGTGAAGGTGGAGGAGCCGGGCAGCGAGCTGGCCACCCTGCGCATGACCCATCCAGGACGGGGGCCCTGGGGCCCGCGCATGGGAGAAGGCAGCAGGCAGACGGATGAGCCCAGAGCCTGCGGAGGATCAGGTGTCCTCCAGGCCCCGCCCCGCCTCAGTTTATCTTCTACCTCTCTTCAATGATGGGCTCACGAGGCACCCAGGCCACCAACATCATATCATTGCCTGCTGTGCCACAGGGGAAAGTGAGGCCTAGGGAGGTTAAGTTACATTCTGAGTAGCAGCCCTGGCACTTGAGACCACAGCTGATCCCACAACTATGCTTCTTATTTTTTAATCCTCGATGCAGGAAGTTGAGTTAATCATGTGTCTGAGCTGGAGGCAGAATATCCAGGCAAGATCTGTCTCTTGTCTTGTAACCACTAAGAAACTGAGAGTGTCCACTGTTCCTGGAGCTGGACACATGGGGGGAGCCCAGGGGTGTGGTTCGGTCCCAGTTCCTGCCTTTGTGTTTGTACCTGACAGTCACAAATTCGTGCCTTTCAATAATAAGTAAGTGCATCATGCCGCATCAGTTTCATGGAACACTATACAGTGATTAAAATTAAAAATGACCTATCCATTTACTGATGTGGAAAAATGATGGAGCTCTGCTCTGATTCTTTTAAGAAATAAACCATATAGGGCCAGAGATTTAGCTCAGTGGTTCCAGTGCCTGCCTAAGAAGTGCAAGGTCCATGGTTCGATCCCCAGGAACCACATACAACAATACTGGGTGTGTTGACTCACGCCTACCAGCAATCAGTACCACATACCACAGTGCCGGGTGTGGTGTCTCACGCCTGTAATCCCAGCATTTGGGAGGCAGAGGCAGGAGGACTGCTGAGTTGGAGGCTTGCCTGGGCTACATACTGAGCTTAGGGCCAGCCTGAACTACAAAGGGAGACCCTGTCTCAAATAAATAAATAAATAAATAAATAAATAAATAAATAAATAAATAAATGAGGGCCAGAGATTTAGCTCAGTGGTTCTGGCACCTGCCTCGCAAGCACAAGGTCCTGAGTTCGATCCCTGGTAACCACATACAATGCTGGGCGTGGTGGCTCACGCCTGTAACCCCAGCACTTGGGAGGCAGAGGCAGGAGAATTGCTAAGTTCCAGGCTTGCCTGGGCTACATAGTGAGCTGAGGGCCAGCCTGAACTACAAAGTGAGACCCTGTCTCAAACAAACAAACAAACAAACAAACAAACGAATGAATGAATGAATGAACCATACAACAGTATTCATGAGTTATTTATGGCAGTGCACCTGTAGATGCAGCTGTTTGGGAGACTGAGGCACGAGGATTGCTTGAGGAGCTCAGGAGTTCAAGGTCAGCCTAGACTAGATAAGAAGACCTTGTTTCTTTTTTTCTTTTTTTTTTTTTTTTTTTTTTTTGAGACAGGGTCTCACTTTGTAGTTCAGGCTGGCTCTGAGCTCACTATGTAGCCTAGGCAAGCTTCGAACTCAGCAATCCTCCTGTCTCTGCCTCCCGAGTGCTGGGATTACAGGCGTGAGCCACCACGCCCAGCTAAGAAGACCTTGTTTCTTTTAAAAAAACACACACACACAACATAGGACCCATAGAGAATTTCATTTTGAAAAATAGATACATCACATGCCATATTTTCTTGATTCTAAGATGTGCACATTTTTCACATTTTAACATTTCTAAATCTGAATGTGTTGTAATTAATATGTATGTGTAATGCAGTTATTCTTTCTCCCTAAGAGTTTAGAATTAAACCAACATTGCACCTTATAATCAGTGTTGTTCTGAAGTCAAGCAAAAAGCATACGTGAGTGTATTTCAGGCACACATATGACAAATTCTGCCAAGGGAGAGAGCAGAACACTAAAAAGTCCTTCATTCTAGGTGATTTTCATTTTCCTCTTTAAACCAGACCTCTTAAACCTGCAGTCTTGGTTTTATAAACTGAGCACAAACTACTTGTGTAACGAGAGAAGAAAAAGCTATTTCTGCACTGCAGGACAAAACCAAGGCTCAGCTCAAAAATAAATAAATGAAAAGGCCAAACTTCTCCTATTTAGCAAACCGCAACAACTGCTAATCAGAGCCCTGGACATGCACTGTAGGAACCTAAATGCACATGGAGAGTTGGG
Organism: Thryonomys swinderianus; assembly: GCA_004025085.1. Lineage (NCBI taxonomy): Eukaryota > Metazoa > Chordata > Mammalia > Rodentia > Thryonomyidae > Thryonomys > Thryonomys swinderianus. The sequence continues at coordinate 17,690 of PVIC010032279.1, forward strand.
GAGACATTGCGGCCGGGCCTCCTAAGAGGGGAAAGGCTTGGGCAGACACGGAACAGGCATGGGCACCACAGGGCAGGAGACAGCTAAGAGGAGGCCTGGGCATCAGGAGCTGGAGGGCGGTGGCGTGGCGGGGGCCCAGGCAGCTAGGACAGTGACACTGTAAGATCCACTGTCCCCTTCCTCCTGGCTGGGGACTCGTCTAAGGAGCACACAGACACCTGCATATTGTTGTGGGTGCGGCTGTGCCCTCTCAGCTCCGACTGAGCACACCTGACCCCCACTGCGTGTGCACATGACCGCCGCCAGCGAGAGGTTTGTAGAGAGGCGGTGAGGCTGAGGTGGGGCACCAGGGCGGCCATCGCTGGAATAACAGTGTCCTTATAGGGAAGGGTGATTAGGACACACGCGCATAGGAGGAAGTGTACGTGAGACCCAGGAAGCAGAAGGCAAGTCTAGAAGCTAAGGAGAGACGCTTCTGTGGGCACCTTGATCTCAGGCTGCGGGAGATACATTTCTGCTGTTTAAGTCACCCAGCTTGCGGTACTCTTAGCAGACAGAAGCGTCTGATGGTCCCCACACAAATGGGGAGACGGCGTTCGGTCACCTTCTGCCGTGCAAGAAGCCACCCCAGCACACAGAGCCGTAAGATAGCAGTGAGGGTTGACTGCACTCCAGGATTGGCACGGTGCCTTCTTGTGGGGTGTCTACTGGGGTGGATGACTTTCAAGATGGCTCCTGCATACGGCTGAGGCGTGCTCTCCACGTGGCTGTTGGCCTCTTCACACGGTGGCCACTGAGTTCCAAGTCCGGACATCCCAAGAAAGTAAGACGTGGCGTTTGTAGGACTCAGCCTCAGTTTATCTGTTGAGGTAGCGACCACCATCCACCCAAGTTCAAGGTTCCCTACCTTCCCATGGAAAATGTGAGAAGATCTCGTGGAATAGGATGTAGAATGTAGTTGACATCTTTGGAAAATGCATTCAATCATAGGAGGTGCTATTATCATCCCCATTTTGCAGATGAGGAAATGCAAGTGGAGAAAGAACTTCCAGGCTAAGATAATGGAGCATCTAAGAGGTGGTGCCAGGTCATGAAGGGCCTTGAATGCCAAGTGCAAGGTCTAGGTTGACAGTAGGTAATCGGGAGACACTGAGTTTTTGAGACAGGGAGCTCCATCCAAGGAAAATCTCTCTCTGGCTGCAGAATAGGAGAAGGCAGAGAGGAGGCTGGGACACGGTGCTGAGGAGAGGTCTGTGGCCAGCTCAGGACAGGGCTCGGGGGATGGAAGACAGGCCCTGACCCTGCTTCTAGGCAGGAGAGCCTGCAGGGTGCCCGGTGCCCATCTCGCCCCCACCCATCAGCTGAGGCTCATGCCGCTTTGGTTTCTCTGAGGCTCCGTATTCCTCAAGCTAACTTGCCCCCATCCCCCCACATCTTCAGGACAAATGGATGCTTTGTGGTGGCCTCATGAACAAATGAGTGAGAGAATTCCAAAACAAGTGGCAGGCAGAAAGAGAAAATCTCCTAATAACCCCGTGGGACTCATAGATGCAGGGCTTGGATGGTAACAGAGTTGGAAACATCTCCACAAGCGGGGGAGAGGAAGAAAAGAAAAGAAAACAAACAAAACAAAACAAAAAGGAGCCAAAAGGGGTGAACCATGATTGGATATTTTGGGTGTCAGTCATAGATGATCAGCCAACCAGCAACACCTATCTCTGCAAAGGTGGGTTGGGCCTCCGGAGCCTCTTAGGTTCGAATTCCTGCCCCCTAAGTGACCACATCTCTAGCAAGAAGTGTAGAGGCTTCATTTTTTTCAGGGGCAAAATTGGGGCGAGACCGGTGCTCCCCTTCCAGGGTTGCAGCGTGGACCTTCGAGGTGCTGCGCTGACAGCGCCGGCCCGAAGGTGAGCTGAAGGGGGCTCTCTGAGCCACTGGGTCTGGGAGCGGGACTGCAGAGGCTCCCGGCAGTAGCATGGGTTTGGGGGTCACAGTGCACTCACATTTCTTCTCCTCCACCAGACTGGGGGCTCCGTAAGGACGGACCGTGAGCCCTGGGCCTCAGCCAGGGCCTGACTGCAAAGGGACACCAAGCTTCGGGAGGTTAGGGGCGGGGGCAGCTTCCCTGCGGGGCCGACTCTGAGGGGCTCGGCTGCCCAGGGCCGCCCAGACCCATGAAAGAGCCAGCCAGGCCCGTGCAAAGGGTGGGGTGAATGAGGGGCTTTCTAGCAGCCAGGAAGGGGGTAGGGAGGCGGGAAGGAGGGGCTCCCTCTAAAGGAACACCTTCAGCAACCTCGTTTTCCAGGAGAAACTGAGGCTCCAGAGACTGCAGTGAGCGAGAGCCACCTTAATCACCAAGTCGTGTGCTTTGCCCAAGACCTCACCATCTCGGGGAGACTGGAGACGGCTACGAGGGTGGTAAGGCTGGTGACAGGTGGCAGGGTGCCCTCCCCAGGGCCCTGTGCCTTGGGCCTCTCTCTTGGGCTCCTTCCGAGTGGGTCCTCGAGTTTCTTCTGTATCTCCAAGGTGCGGCCGCCGTGCAGAGCAGCCTAGACTGGGGGAAGCACAGGAAGCACAGACCCTCCTGTCGTGTGCCCAAGGGTATGGGGTGGCAGAGGGCCACTGTCCGTCCACCTGGAGGGGCAGGGTCGGCTGAGAGGCCCTGGCGGAGCGAACATGGCAGAGGATGGCTCACGGGACAGGCTGGTGGCTCCCAGATAACCCACCTTCTTTCTAGAGGGAAGGATCTGAACACAGGGCTGGGTCTTGGGCTTCAAGCTGAACCCAACCACTGTCTTTAGTTTCCTGTGACCGTCACCCTGCTGGAATCTCAGTGGTCACCGCTCCGCCACTCTGCTGCCCTGGCCAGGGCAGGGAGTTCAGCCGGCATCAGCAGCAACAGCCTAGAATTGGCCTCACTGCCCTAAGGCCGTCATCAGCCAGGCGGGACCTCAGCCGGCCCATGCCCTCTCCAGCTGGCTCAGCTCAAGGCCATTTGGACACTGATCCAAATAGTTCCCCATCCAGCAGCCTGGCCCACAGCCAGGCCAGGTCCGACACATCCCCCCCACAACTCGTCCAAGTCAGCGTGTCCACAGCCCCGTGTCCCCCCGCTCCAGCCCCCCCCC
>PVIC010032280.1:0-20803 GCA_004025085.1 Thryonomys swinderianus
TGGAACCCAGAGAGGGGGTGGTTATCCATATTAATAGGCTAAGTTAGATTTCTAGGTGAAGTAGACAGAAAGGGTGACAGGAGACAGCAAACTTTCCAAGCACCCTTTGTAGAGACCGAGGGGGAGAGGAGCCAAAGGAAGCATGTTAGGCCCTGGCCTGGTCTGGAATGTCCATACCTTTTACAGAACTATTTCTAGTTGGAAAATACTACTTTTAATTTCAAACAGTCTATAGGCAAACGAACATTTGGGAAGAAATTTGTTCATAAAATGAAGTTCTTCTGAAGTGTATGTGGTCATGAATCTCCTGGTTCTAGCTCAAAAAACAAAGAAACCCAAAATACAATTTCTGAAGGATTGCTAACAAGCAAAGCAATTCTGTCTTCCTTTGAAGAGGTCAAAAAGTTAATAGGAAACCTTACTGTGAAATCTGTATTAGATTCATTTGCATCTTTTATCCTTAAATTGTGAAATTGACTTGGAACATTTAATCATTCTGAGAGTTGTCTCCTCAATAGGGATTAAGCTTGAGTACTAGGCCCCATCCTAAGCCTTTTGTGCAAGCTGTTCAGTCTTTGTGAGCCTCTAACGTTGGCATCCTCTTGTTCTGTGAGAATAAGAAGTTCACAAGGATACCCGATTTTGTCAGTGTCTCTGTGGTCCTGTAGCAGAACCAAAAGTGGTATTTGGATTTGTCTAAGCCTAAATCAGGTAGCTGAATCACTTCCTGGATGTCTCTATGGATCAAGAAACACTTAACCAGTTTTATTAGATCTTTGGGCTTTACGGACAAGTCCTTCTGGCTGATCAGCTGGCTGTGGCAGGTGTGTTGGATGTGTACTGTCTGTCTATATGGCTCTCTTCCTGTTCACACCAATCCTGGTCGAGTACTGTGATGTGAAGGTATTTTCTGCATACTTTTCAAATGTATCATTTAATATATTTGAAATCTCACAATACCACTTAGTCACAAATAAAGACGCACAGTCATTAGTTATAGATCAATAAACTGAGCTAGATAAAAGATGAATGGCATGTTCTGAGGTATGGCAGGGTTGGGTATTATGAACGAAGCCCATGAAAGTTCCTCAGAGCTGTGAGTCAGCACAGGTGAGTAGAGCATCTTTTGTTTTGTTTTGTTTTTTCCATTACCAGGCATAAAACTCAGGACCTCGAAAGGCAGGCACAGTGCCATGCTAAATTCCTGGCCCTTGTGAGTCAATACGAAGAGATTTCCTACATGTGGCGACAACCAGGATGCTGAGACGTCAGGATGCATGCTTGGCTTCTGAACTCCATTCTTCCCTTCCCCTTTTTACCACATGAGCTGTAACAATCTAAATAATCATGAGTTTTTAATCTCACGCTGGGATCTTTGGTAATACATTGCAGAATCATGAACAATATGCTTTCTAAGTCACAATAAAACTCCATACTCAGCCTAAGCTAGATTAAGGAATTCCATCCAGTTTGATTCAGGACTACAAAATGGGGACAGCGAGGCAAAGAGAGAGCCTGACAAAGGGAAGAAATGAATTAGGTGGTAGATTAAAAACTTGTACACATCCATGTGTCCCTTTTCCGTGGAGCATTCTCTACATAGGTACAAACTGGTAGCCACAGACTCATACTTCAATATAATGTATATAAAAATCTATTTGTGTGTAGGCACCCACAACCTAACATTTGCCATTTGCTAGACATTGTCCTAAGAGCTATGACTGTGTTACCTCAGTTAAACCTCAGCTGCATGCTAATGACACATGGGAGATGGCCCCATTCCCACATTACGCAGGAGGTAAATGAGACAAAGGCGAATTGCCGAAGGGATCTGGGAAGTAGGGCACTGGGGTTGAGTGACACTGTTAACCTTCATGTTCCTGGGACAATGACTAATTGTTAGTGCCTATTGCAAGCAACTTACTACCCGATGATTTCAGCTTCCTTATTTACCCATGTTAGACCATTTCCCTCTCCAACCTACATGAGTAGCCTCATCCAAAGTTGACAGCTGCAGAGTAGATGACTTTAAGGCCTCTTGCCCAAGGAATCCTCAACACATTATTAAGGATAATGCCCTCACTCTCATCACCCTAACTTCAGTACTGTATTGGAAATCTCCCTCATTCTTGCTTTCTTTCCACCTGAGAAAACCAGAGAGCAAGTGTTATAAAACTGATACTCAAACAAGGATAACAGTGAGGTCATGCGATAAAAGCCATCTTATTCTTCCAGCTGCTTACACTGATACAGAATTATACCCAATCAGTACCAGGGAGAGAGTAGACACCCCAGTGGCTGCAAGCATTTGATGTGTTTCTTGCTATCTCCTTTTGTATATATCTTCTCTCCCTACCTCCTTATAGCTTCTCAGCTTTCTGGAGTTCCCCAGCCCCTCCTGCTCCTGCTGCTTCCCTTTCCTCGGGATCCATTTGACCACAAAGTTCATAGGCCTTTGTGTGCCTATAGACCCACTGATATAGGGCCTTTTGTACAGTATGAAATCTACACAAAAGATGAGTAGAAGAAACATGAGCAAGTGGGTATCTTCTTTGTAGTAACACATAATGCCCTTATAAGAGTTTGAATCCCAGCTCCACCTCTTCTAGGGGTGTCTCTGATCTACCTTAGCCTCTGTGTCTGCTTTTTCAAAATGGAAACAAGAATTCTTAGCTTACCACTTTGCAGTAAATGATACACAATACACCTGAGTATTAATACATGCTGTTTCTAGGAACATCAGCACTTCAAAAAACAGAACCCTCCCTCAAAGGAGCAACTTCACTCAAAGAAGCAAAGTAAGCAGCTGTGATCAGGTTCTTTCTAAAAGGACAGAAGAAGGCATTCTCTGTCAAGCATAGTAGAAAGAGGGAGCGTTCCAGTGACAGGCATTCTCAGGCTTTCCCAGCATGTGTCATAGGCTGGCGAGTCTTTAAGTAGAGAGTGATGGGGTCGGAGGACATCCACAAGCATTTATCTGGCAAGAGATCTACTTTCCAGTGAGACATTTTCTTTTCCCTTAGGACTAGATAAAGGGAACTGAAATTAGTCAGATGAACTTCAGTTCATAGACTGATTCTTCCCCAAGATGCATCTTTATCCGACCCATTTAGTGGTTTAGCCAGTACCAGAGCTGAGGTTCCCAACTGAACCATAGCCTAAGACCTCCCTGTGTCACGTGCAAGGCCTTGTGAAGAGTAGGATTTGAAGGACGGGTGCGAGTGCGGTCATAGCAGGCTGTACCTATCTGTTTTCCTAGTCAACAGCAGCCGACCGAGGCAGCTTGCCACGTGAAGCTGAAGGTTAACACAGGCAGCATAATAGAAAACACAAACCTGGGAGAGAAGGGAGGGAACGGATGAGACCAGGTGCAGGGAAATTAATGCTCCTGCAGAGCCCACATTATGAACACATAATGATCATGTAGGCGTCAACTTTGTCTCTGCTGTGGAACATTGTGATAAATTATTAAGAAAATGGTTTGTGCCAGTGGTGATGAAAAAAGACCTACTTTTCCAGAACGAACTTCAGCAAATTAGAGGCAGCATTTTTTAAATTTTTCACCTTGAATTTTGAAGGCAGATTAAAAGCAAACATGTAAATTGTGGGTGTGCTCTTCATAAGTTCATAAATAAAAGGAAGGAAAGAATGAAACGAACCTGAGTGAACACCTCTGAATAAAGTTAGCTGGAGCAAAGCAGTGACTCTGATATTTAACTGTATACCTCCAACTGACTTTAATTCTAGATGGCAAGTTTCACATTTTAATAGTAAGGACAATTCATTTCATGAATCTCTTTCATTATTGAGTACTGGTTTTCCATTAGACCTCTGATTGGAAATCTTGTGATTAGAATATTAGATCTATTTTATTTAGTGTTTTTACCTGTTTTAAATTTAATTACATCTGGAAGGTATATTTAATCCACAGAGTTTTGTTTTGTTTTCAAGGGTCAACACTGAGAATTTAGGAGAATTATCAGTACATTTTAAATCTTTGCCTGTGGGGAGAAATGGAAAGATCAGGAATATTTAAGCCCTCGCTCCCAAACAGTAAGGAATTAAATGTGGTCTAGGAGTTTCCCTCCTTGGTAAATGGCCAGCAGCTGTCACAGTGCTCTGGGGTCCTCCACTCCTGCAGTCCTAAGCCTTCCTCTCCACCTGGGGTACCCCTCTGCCCACATGTCCTTTCTCTGGCCCATCTTGAATCTACCCAGTTTTGAATCTGTTCAAGATCCTCCATCTTCTTTTCCCCAAGAAATCTTAATTAGATTGATCTTTTCTACTTGCTGAATTCAAAGTTTGGCACAAAAGTCCAAGGCGGACAGAAGGTGCTTTGCTGAATTCCATGTTATTGAACTTCTACTACAATGACTCTGGCTTTTTATAAGGTCCTCACATCACATTTAGCAAGTAATTCAATGTTTAGTGTCCCAGATGAAAAGGCAATTTACAAGGTCTCTCTCTCTTTCAACTCTGCCTCTTCATTTCACCACCTTTTAGAAAAATAAAAGATGCATACCTAACATCATTCATCTATAAAGGTTAAAATAATTAGCAAATAACAACTGAATCACTTGGGAATATAATTGATGTTGTAAATTTCACAAGTATTATTATTTACATTGGAAAAGGTGAGGCCTGCCTATGAGTCATGTACATAAAAAGAATCCAGCAAATATCAACTGACTGTTGATGAAGTTGGATAAAGACATCTGATGACCTGCAGAGATGGGAGGGAGATCTCTTAGAAGAAGAGAATCAGGCTTAATCCATGCTAGGTCTGTCTTTTATTTCTTATAAATACTAAGGAATACTGATGTACTTCCTTTGGGTCTGTGAGAGCAAATGCTCCAAGATTGGAGGATATGCTAACCATGAAAACCTGGACATCTGCACAACCATTTACCCATCCCTCCCTGCCTCAGCTTCTCAGAAGCACAAGTATGAGGCTCCCCTCCAAGTTGCCAAATGTTTCCAGTATGAACAATAATTGGAACATGAAAGTTTCTCGGTGCCCCGGGGAAATCTTCTCCTCTCTCTTAGGTCTTCTTCCCTTAAAAGAGGCAACCCAACCATGACTTAGCACCCCAAATGACAGCCTGCTTGCCAAATGAACACAGTACAAACTGACTAAGTCCTCAGAACCTATAAGCACAGAAGAGTAGCATTTTCTCAAGATACCTAATAGGAAGGTCTGGGTTACACCGGATAGATTTGTTCTTTTCTTGTTCTACTGTCCTCTGTCCTGAAAGTCCACTCATATGAATTGTGACCACGAATGCTGTGGCCACCTGATTTCTCCTGGATTGCACCAGTAGAGGACCCAGTGGAAACACAGGACTGAGAGGAAAAGGAGGCCCATACGTTCACTGCCAAGCTTTCTCCCTGCCAGATTGCTGTGGGTTGGCCTTTTCTCACAAGAGGTCCATAGGCATCCTTCTCCAAACAGTTACTGTGGCTGGCTTCCAGCACCAGGCTCCATTCTTCCTAGCCCTTGGGCCCCACTGTAAACTGAACTCACACTTTGTAAATACTTCCTTTGTTGACCTCTCCTCAAATCACCCTGTGGGAATGTGGAGTCTCTTTCCTCCCAGGACTCAACAGCACATGTGTGTAACACCTGCCCACATATGGGAGGCTGAGTCATTGCTGGGGATGGTCACTGCTCTGAGACTTTGCTTACCTTTATAGCGCTGAATTTTAGGAAGTCCTCTTTCTTATCTGGAAAAGGAAATATCATACAAAAATGTGGTTCTGGGTCTCCATTTTGAAATGGTTTGGATGTAGAAGGCAATTACAAAATCAAATACTCACTATACAAAAACCATTTTCATCTAGCTAGAGCTGACCTCACAAACTGAAATAAAAATTTGGAAAAAATTCAAGGCCCTGGCACCAAAAATCAGTCTTGACTCCCAGGGGATGGTTAAAGACTGAGCTTTGAAAAAGAGAAATTTATTCTAATCATCAGTAGGCTTGCTGTGATTCCTAGCAGCACCTGAGAATACTTGAGAAATGCATAGTCATGTTGGAGGTAGAGCTCAGCGGTAAAGTGCTTATTTAGTATGTTCAAGGACCTGGATTTGATATCAAAGTAAAACAAAAGTAAAGAAGGGAGGAAGAAAGGAGGGAAATTTTCTAGCCCCTGTTGCGTACCTGCAGAAACAGAAACTCAGGTATTCTGATTGCATCCTGAAATTGGGAGACCACTGAGCCTGAGTGGTCACCACAAATAAGAACAAACCAACTTTAGGAGTTTGGATGAGCATCTGGAATCACATGGCTCACAAGCAGTACCGACTTCAAGAACAGATGAATCTCGAAACACCAGGTATCACTAGGAAGTAAGCCCGGCATTCCTGACTACAGCTCAGCGTAGACTCCAGTCCCTGCAGGTTGTGTGGGGAGTACATACAACCAAGGAAGCACTCCATTATCAAAAGAGCTGAGAGTTAAATTGATGAGAAAGCAGATGCAGTGTGCACTGAAATAAGAAATGAGAGAGCCCTGTAAAGACTAAAACCCTCATCCTTCTAGGAGTCTGAAATTACTCAGGGTAAGAACCAGAGAAGCATTCTGAGCAATTCCACAATTTCATCTTTTGGATATAAGTATTTGGCTGGATTTTTCTACATCTTTGTTACCTCAGTGGAGACACAATGTAGTTACCTATTCTAGTGAAACAAAAAATGGCAGCGGTAGGGAGAAGAATAGATACAAGGACCCATAGGTGGGGTAGGGCTTGCTCACCATCCCTTCACATCAGTCCCCAGATGGCCATCTGGCTCCCTGTTTTAATTCATTATTTTTCAAACTATCATATGAACTCATCTGTAGTTTTCAATCTTCAGTGAGTGGTAGAGTAACTTACTGAGGCTTTACTTTGTATTTTATTCTCTGTCTTGCCTTCTTCTTGTTTTGTCCCTAGAAGATGACCAAGTTCCTAATGTATTTCTGTTCCTGTGAATTTAAAGAAGTTGAAAAGCTTCTGGAAGGCAGGATTTGTGCTGTTATCCAGGGAAAATGAAGGTTATAGAAAATAAAAAAAAAAAGATGAAGCAGAAGCAATGGACAGAGATTTCACAGGCAGCAAGAAGAGAAGTGACGTCCGAGGTCGAGAGTGTGGTAGACAGAAGGGACCCAGAGAGACAGGACTCCACGGGGGTGACCAAGGCACCGTCAGTGAGCACTGCCTATACCTTCACACCAGGAAGGACAGCTTTGGGGAGTCTCATATCCCCATGTGCGTTCAAAAAGCACAGCCCTGATAAGACCACTTTTGCAGAGCATCAGGTAAATCATAGCTTTATCATGGGCATCATGGTCACTTGTTAGGAAGTCAGAACGCGAGGTCCAGATTGCTCACTCCAATACCAGCTCTGGGAAGGGCAGAAGCCTCCACCCGATAATGGATGTTTCCAAGGCAGGTGGTTTCTGGGACTGCTTCTAAACATTAGAAAAAAACAAAGCAAAATCTACAGTGCTTTATTCATTCCCCTAGGTGAGTTTTTCCCTTCAAGGAAGCATAATAGGTACTCAGTTCCTAAAAATAAAATAATTTCGGTTCTATGCGTCTTCGACCCAGCTATTCAGCTCCCTGGGAACCAAACTGAGCTAACTACTTCTCTCACTCCTGGATCCATAATTTCCTCTTCCCGTCTTTTATTATGGAAAAATTTATAGCTGGTTAAGATTAAAGTAGGTACATCAGTTTTATGGTACATACAAATCATTTGTCAGTGACATAACATCCTGACAAATAATGGTGCTACTCTGTCTGTATTATTCATATTTCCTTCATCAAGGTGTGTTTCTACTATGTACTTTTAAAATTATAACAATTACACGGGAACAACATTGGGGTGAGTCATTTTAGAACATGCCACTTTGCTCACTCGATGCGAATTCACACCTCCTTTGCCCTGTGGACACTCGGTGTAGAGTGTAGACACAGTCACCATCACCCCAGCTTTGTGGTTGCATCATCTCCATGTAATATTTGTGTCTCAGAAAAGATCACTGTGACCCCATAGATGAATTCTACATGGACTACAAAGCCAAAATTATTGACTATACAGCCTTTATGGAAATAGGCTGCCTACCACAAGTCTATGTACCTGTGATTTTGTTTTTGTTTTTGTTTTGAGACAGGGTCTCGCTTTGTAGTTCAGGCCAGCCCTGAGCTCACTATGTAGTCTAGTCAAATCTCGAACTCAGCAATCCTCCTGTCTCTGCCTCCCGAGTGTTGGGATGACAGGCGTGAGCCACCATGCCCGGCACTGTGGTATGTGGCATTGGTGGCTGGTGGGCATGAGTCACCATGCCCAGCATTGTATGTGGTTACCGGGGATCGAATTTAGGACCTTGCATTTGCGAGGCAGGCACCGGAACCACTGAGCTAAATCTCCGGTCCACCTGTGAGTTTTTTTTAATTTGCATCTTTATTGATGCATTATATATACACATCATGAACACACACAATATTGAGAATTTGTACCAGCATATGACACAATTTAATTTTCAGTTTTTCCCATTCCCTCACCACCCTACAACCCCCACACCCCTATATACATAAACTTTGTTGATGGGAATGTACACTGGTACAAGCACTATGGAGAGCAGTGTGGACATTCCTCAAAAACTTGGATTAGAGGTCTCCTTTGACCTTCCTATTCCCCTGCTAGGTGTGTACTTGTGAGTTTTTATCCTTCTTAAAGCTTCTGAATAAGCACAACAGTGGGAAGTTCAACAAGGATATTTGGGAAGTTTGATATTTTATCTTTAATATGCATAGTGGAATGTGTACACATGAAGCCGAGGTGCACATAGGGACCTTGGGGGAGATTTCTGTCTTGTTGATGGTTAGCGTTTGCTATACTTTCTTTCATCATTTTCTTTTCCCTGAGAGGTTCTTGCCATGTAATGCAGGCCTCATGGCAATCCCCCTACCTAGTGCTGGGATTACAAGTGTGTCAGGATGTTGGGCCCAGGATTATTTTTCTCAATGCACATACATATTCTTTACCAAATTAGTATGATGCTATAAGTGAACATACAACTTACATGCATTCTGTGCAATTATGTGGTTACCTTTGATTCATTTTATAATCATGAAATATTTTATCTCATTAAAAGTTCTTTAAAAATACATCTAAATGGGGCTGGAGATTTAGCTCCGTGGTTCTGGCACCTGCCTCGCAAGCACAAGATCTTGAGTTCTATCCCAATAAACACATAATACAACAATGCTGAGCATGTTGACTCACGCCCACCTGCAATCAGTACCACATACCACAGTGCCTGGTGTGGTGGCTGATGCCTATAATCCCAGCACTTGGGAGGCAGAGACAGGAGGATTGCTGAGTTTGAGGCTTGCCTGGGCTACATAGTGAGGTCAGGGCCAGCCTGAAATACAAAACGAAACCCTGTCTCAAAAAAAAAAAAAATATCTAAATGACTATGTGATATACAAGAGAGCATCTTGGGCTCTCCGTTAAGTAAGAAAACATCTACAAAAGGCCAATCAGGGAAATTAACTTGTCTACTGGGAGTTCATCCCCAGAGTAGGAACCACAAGCAAGAACCTACAAAGTCAGGCAGGTGATGTAAACTGAGAAAGTTCAGTTCAAGAAAAATGAATCTTTTCCATTCTTTTAACACACATGGAATTGTCAGTATGTTTTCCATTTCTCACTTTTTAATGGAGCTATGTAAAAATTCATGTTTCTCAATCATGAGAAAAGCAAGACTCCCAGCCTGATGATAAATGGCAGTTGAAAACTGAACTCTGCTACACGACAAAAGAGAGCAGTGGATACTGTGACAAACTAGTAAATTTCTCACCTAAAGAATAAAGCTGTCACATGAGAATATCTAACTTGTCTTGATTACAGTATTATAAGGAAGATTTAAACCTACTCAATTTTGTAAAATCATCCTATTTATAAATGCTTGGAACAAATTTTCTGAAAATCAGACATCATTCCAGCTGAATCTATCCACTGACAGTTTGCAACTCCTGCTGATGGTTGGAAACCCCAAATCTCAGACCACAGGCAACCAATGCCCTGCAAGTACCAGTTTTGGGACAAACTATGTGACTAAGCCAAGATTCTTCTTGTTTCAGATCTGAACATTTTATTTCCCAGGGAAACTCTCAATCCTGGGCAAACTGAGGATGGCATCACCCCCAATCCACACTCACTCGACTCTAATTTATTTTCAAACTTGGTCTACACATGCTCACACACATGCATGCATACACACATGCACACAGTACATACAAGCTTTTTCTTAAAATTTCTAACAAAGGATAGATTTTAGGGACTTTTTCCTTTAATTTTTGACTTAACAGCTGTTTCTCAAGAGAGGATGAGGTCAAAAGCTTTGCCTGGGCACAGATGTTACCTTCCACTTCTTAAGCCACATTGTCAGCTGCATCTGCAAGTCACAGCAAGGTATAAATGGCGAAACTAGTTATGAAGTTCTACTAGAAAACAACTGGCATCTGATACTGACAATACTCAATTAATAAATCACCAATCAAAAAGGCCAGGCACTAAAAAAGGATTAAGAAAACAAGAAAATCACTAACATCTCTTCTAGACTGGGCTCAATCAGGATACTAATCAGTCAAAAAAAGGTGGCCCTACTGCAACTGAGTCAATGACATGGTCTAAGATGCAAGAAAATCTGTCTTCCTAGACACAGAGACTTGCCACTACCTGTGACTTTTCTGAAATATTGGGTGGCCTCTAGGATCATTTGGGAGTGCCCTAGCTCAAAACCTAAATCTCTCCTGCTGCTGGCCTTCTCTGCCCTGGAATTCAATATGGGATTTGGGCACCTCCAGTGAGATACACTCACCTATGATTTGGTTCACCACGGAGTCACCTTGGTAGAAGGGCAGGGACAGGCATTTGTTCTGCTGGTGCTGATGGCTGCGTACAGCTGCAAATCTGCAAGTGGTGGGCTGAGACAGCAACTTCTTGGGTCTGTAGGTTCCCAATTAACTAAAGGTGATAGCCACCTTCAGTGGCCTGGCTGTGCCTAGACCCATTTTCTCAGCTCTCTCAACACTGTGGAATTATCTGTACCTCTAGTAAATTCCTCCCTGCTTACAATAACTGAAGAAGATTCTATTCTCTGCAGTAAGAATGCTGATTAATCACTGAATTATCTATGTTAAGCTTTCTTGACATCTGTAATTTAAAAAGTGATTAGAAGAGAAGTAAATAGTGTTACAGTTCTGCTAATATTCCCTGCAGTGTATAAGAAGATAAGGGGAACAAGGGAAGAAAAAGGCTGCCAACTTGCAAATGATATAGCTTGAATTGTTGGGTCACCAGGGATCATTTGAAATTTTCTGACTTTTTTCTGCATAGGGATTATTAGTTTAGTATCTGTCCTTCCTTCTAGACTATGAACTCCAGAAGAACTGGGACCATATTTATTTGGTCAACACTCTATAAATAACAGTTAACATGTTTCTAGCTTATTAGAAAGAAAAAATAAATAAATAACCAGGTGTGGTGGCAGACACCTGTCATCCCAGCACTCGGATGGGAAGATGCAGGGGGACTACCGAGAGTTTGAGGCCAGGTTGGGTTTAGCGAGACCCTGTCTCAAAAAAAAAAAAAAAAAATCAAGAAGAACAACAACAACCAAATAAAATAAAATAAACAATTTGTGACTATTTAAAGCCACAGAAGTAGGGAACAAATTTCTTAAAGTATAGTATGTAGAGTTTCAGTAATGTCAGAAGTCCCCTACAGAACAACCACAGAGAAGAGTTACTTTACATCTATTATTTCATATGCTTTGCGTGTAGGTGTTAGTACTTTCATTTCACACAGAAACTGAGTTTCACAGAAATAAAGAAAATCTTAGCCAGGGTTTGGATTTTCTTCAAGCTCAAGAACTCTAATTTCAAACATGATATAGCTCTATTATACCTCATGGGTTTAATTTTGACCACTCAGTGTCTGTCTAAGCAGGTCTGAGTCTCCTGACAGTGGCTCCAGCATCCAAGAGGCCCATAGCATCTACGGCTCTTCTCTCCACCCTACGAAGTTCTTTCAGAATGACTCCTGGCATGTGTCTGCGCCTGTGTGTGACAAGCTCCTTCGTGAGAGTCCTCCCTACTCCTGGCACTACGCTGTCGTGTGGGGGAAAGTCCTGTGCATGCTCTACTAGAGGCGCAGAGCAGGTTGCTTTACCCCAAGGACAAACACTCAGGTTACCTGAGTGTTTGACCAACTAAATTCTGAAGACACCAGCAGTAATTTTCCATTCAGGACTTGGTCCATAGAAAACTTATTTTGCTCAAGGGTTGTTTCTATAGTAACAGTTATACTCACCTTGAGAGCACCTTCAGTCTCAAATTCAAGCCCCCTTTTGAAAATCAATATGACAGAAAAAAATGTTCGGTTATGTCATTTTTATTATTCATTCATATACGCAATTGCTCAGTCGACAAACATTTATATAACCTCAAGAACGTTTTTCAGATACTGTAGCAGGAACTCCATTATAATGCCTCAATTTTTCATCTCGCCAGTTATTACATTAAAACCAGGAAGTTAAACATGTAGGAAGTTAAAAATGTACATTTTTAAACGTGTAGTTTTATGGTAAAAGCATTTATGGTGATCACATATCTGGAGCCCTGAGTCCAGCTTATAGGCAGTTCATTCCTGTTAGAAACATTTGGATTAAGCTTAGTCATGAAAAGCATTCCTCCAACTTGGACATGACTCATCAGCATCTTAATTGACGTGTAAGTGTCCCTTGGCCACATACAAAGTCACACCAGTCAAAGTCACAGCCACAGAATCTGACATAAGATCTAACATTTCAGGTGTAATATATTATTTTTTTAATTTCTAAAGCTCCTTACATCCTGATGCCCATTATATTAGCAAAATTTATCCCCCCTCCTGCTCAGTTCATCAAAGTGTAGGCACTGAGACAAAGAAGAACAGAAAATACCAACTTCCAGCAGATTTAAATGATGTATTTTTTTTTCCCAGGGTCACTTTAGACACAGACCAGCTTTGCTTGACCTTCCCGCCCAGCCATCCTCCTGAGATAGAACCACACACTCCACTGACGGCTCATTATAGATCCAAGTCCAGGTGGAGACTGAACTCAAGCAGGGGATCAAACCTCATTATTGACAACCCTTCAAGGAAATGTCCCTGCAGTTCAAGGTCTATGAGAAAAGCTACTCTTGCCCATAAAATACTAGCTTTGGGCTGAAATGTGGCATGTGAGTTTCTAGCTTGTAAATACTTTAAAACGAGAAAACTCCGTTATATGCTCCTAGTTTAAATGGCTGTTAAGTGGCAGAGAATTGGATTTTGATGTTTTTAAACTTCTTGCCAAAAACTTAGGAGGAATTTTTATTTTTTTTTTTAAATATAGTGTGGCAATGAGAGTCAAGTAAGAAATCGAGATGTCAGTTCAAATGCAGCTTCTCACCTTACCCCACCACTACTTCCTGGATTGTGGGAGACACGTGATAATACTTCCGGGTTGATACTTCTGTCAATAGATGACTGTGATAGTTACCTCTTCTTAGCAGGTGTCAAGGATCTAATTCAATGATTCTACTTTTCCTTTTAGGTTCAGATAACACTCTTCCAAGGTAGGAGGCCATTGGAAAGTCTTCTGTCTCAGGTCTGTTGTGGTAATGGAGCATAAGTCCAGCCAACCTAACAGGAAACAGGAAGCTTGTGCCACTCATATTCCCATAAGTCTAACACTAGAAGGGATCTTTCCTTTTATTAATTCTCAGCAGAGAAGGGTTTATGCCTCAGAAAGAATAAAGAACTTAAGAAATTGCTGACCTGGGCTTGAAATTTATCTCCTATTTATTTTTTCCATATGTGTAGACATCTTCCTTCTGAAATGAGAATTACTAAGTGAAGGATGACTGACAGAATGGGTGGAAAGTGCCCTGCGCGCAGCAAACATCAATTGGGGCAGCAGCAGTGAACCCCCACCCCACCCCGGGAGAGCCCAGGCCATGGCATCCACTGGCATCCTTGGCAGTTTCCTTCACTGCTGGCCATGGGTCTCTCACCTGGGAACTCCAAGAAAGTTGGTGGCTTTCTTTTATCATCATGCAGCAGAGTTGAAGACTTGATTGGGATTGGGGATATGGAATCAATCATACATTTCTTTGGAGAAGATACTCCAGAAAGGAAGGGTAGTTTTATATCCTGCCAATGTAAGACCATGGCTTTCCAAGCAGTAATGTGACATTTTTTTCCCTTGTAAATAATTAGTTTTCATAATGATTTCTAATATGAATTTGCTTACTTAATGGAAATACAATGTGCAGTTCTGTATTTCTTATTAACACTCGGAGGAGCAATAATACTCAAAGCTTGGAAAGTTTATTAAGACTAATATCCAAATGTGGTTAAATGCATTTAAAAGCCTTAGCAAAGAAAATACACTATTGATCCCATTCACAGTCTCAGCTTTTGCAGAAGGTCCATTAAAGTGCAGCACGCTATGAATGCAAATTAGTCCCCAATGTGCAACTTTCCTCCATTTTAAATGAGGAGACCTGAAACTGAAGCTGAAATATGCTGGAAATCGCTGGATAATTATAGTCCTTTTTATTCTTCTTTTTCTCATGTTTTATATAATTTACTTACGTAAGGTTGCAAATGCTTGGCACCTCATGTGCAAACAACAGTTTTCCAAATTGGTTAATGAGGATATAAAATGTACTTTTTACATATTTTTAAAAAATATTTTATTTTCCTCCCTAGGGTCCCAATGTAGATTAATAATAGAGCCTAGACTAAGTTAGATTCAAATAAAATTTATATTGCTGAATACTCATAGTACAACATTCGAGTGTATAATTGTATAATTATATAATTGTTCATCTAAACTACAACCAACCCCTCCCTTGAAGTACTGTTTTTTTGTTTGTTTACCATAAGTGGCCCCTCAGAAATATTTTAACAATTTTCTGCCAGAAATCACTAAATGTTTCCTTTTTTCCCCCAGTCAAATGTACGTATTATAAAATTAACCAGTATAAAAGCACAGTCCTTAGCATTTAGTATATTCACAATGTTATGCAACCAACACCTCTGTCCAGTTTTCACCCAAAGGAAACCCCTTATACACATTAAACGGTCACCCAGATAGGCTGACACACGTGCCCTGGACTCATGTCTCTGGTAACCATCAACGTCTGATTACTCTAAAATTGTTTACAACAAATTAGACTGAAATGTCTTCATCTTAGGAACAGAAAAACTCATAAATATGAAAATTCTCTGGCTTCAGCCCAAAGACTCCAGTATAATTGGTCCTAGAGGATATCTGCCCAGACACCTCAACATACTGGGGAGCTTTCTCTATTTTTAGCAAACCCCTTCAGTCTAGTGGAACAACTGAGACACGAGGATAAGACCCCTGGGAGGTGCACCCTCTGACAGGAATGGTGAGGCAAATGGCCCAGGAGGGTCAGACTGTGTTAAGGAAGGGTTGTGGCACAGAGAGATGTGAAAGAAACAGCTACTGAAGTATAATGAAGGAAACAGGAAAGGAAGAAGGGAGGAAAGGAGAGGGGTAAAAAGGAAGAGAATGAGGGAGGAAGCAAGGAAAGGAAGGAGAGACACTCTCTGTGCACTTGTGATCGGCTTTAGACCCAGGCACAATTGGACACTCATGTTCCCAGGAGACAGCAAAGAGAAGACAGTGCCAACCCCCGGGGTAGGTGGGCTTGGGTAGTGGGCAACAAGTTGTAACCTGACTGAAGCCTGCAGCTCCTTCCCTGCAGTAATTCAGGGCTTGAGTGAGAGGTGAGTGTGTGGTGTGGGAGTGGGCATGCTCTTCACAGCACAATGGCACACGTATGAAGTTGCAGAGGATGAGGGCAAGTTCTCTGGCTCAGTCTGCTGATGCAGTAAAGCTAAAATAGGAACAAGGGTCATCTCTGGGATACATTGTGTAACCAGGCTGGGCTTGAATGCACAGAAATCTGCCTGCCTCAGCTTTCAAAATGCTGGAATTAAAAGTGTGCTACATTGTGCCTGGTGAAAAATAATTGTTAAGATTTAGCATACTAGTGCGGAGCTGTAGCTCAGTGGTGCCAAGCCTGCCTGACAAGCTCAAGGTCCTAAGGTTGATTTCCAGTACTGGGGGGAGGAAGGAGAAGAATTAGCATATAAAAAGAAAAAAAAATCAGTGTTCAGTCAAGGTATGTAAAAGTACTATGATGTTATAGCAAGAAGTTAACTAATAATGAAATTATATTGCTTTTCTGATTGTGCAATATTTATGGTACCCATCATATAGTTAAATTGTAATTTGTTGAGGTTTTTTCTAAATCTACATCTGTTTACTTCATAACCACTTTTCGTATATTTTCACAAAGAAAATCTACAAAATTCTATAGCTTTTTGGTCCTACAAAACCTGGACCTATCCTTGAGGTCTGGCATCTCCCTGGAAAAATGTCTTTCCTGCAGTGTCCCCGAAGACCCAATGGAACTGAGTCACATACCTTGATCTCTGGATAATTTAATTCCAATGTAGAGCAAACAGGTCACCAAATAACTTTGTGAAGAGTTCATCACTCATGACATCATCAGTGTACCAAACCCACACAAAGACCTCAGCAGACCACTGAGCAGGGGTCGGAGCTGCCAGCCAGTCTGCTACAGGTCTCTCAACTTTCTTCACTTCCTACACACTCAGTAGTATAGAAGGTAATTTTGTGATTATTTCTTAAATAAAAATAAATCTAGACTTCTGAAATATGCTCCCTGCCTGAAAATAAAGAGCCATAGTTGTCCAACAGCTATTCTTTAGTGATAGATAGGGTTTAAATGGACGGAATGGTTAGATGAATGGATGGATGGATGGATGGATGGATGGATGGATGGATGGATGGATGGAGACAGACAGATAGCTGAGTAGAAGGACAGACAGATAGACAGGCACAGATCAGAGAGTACTTGGATGGTTGTTAAATATCCTTATCTTACATGGAATTAAACATTTTCTCCAAAGTCATCCTGCATCCACAGCTCTTCTGAGTGGAGGCTGTGTGTCAGAATACATCATCCTCATTAGTCAACCTTAGGGGCTGCAGAAGTCCACTCGCATCCTCTGTCATGGGAGAACTATCTACTATAACCTTCCATTGCGTTATTGAGAAAAACTCTGCAAGACAGAGTTACGGTAGTAGAAGGCACTCGACTCACATAATAAGCAAAAAGTCACGAGGAGGACAGCTGAGAACAAATGAAGAGCTGAGGGTCAGGTGACAGCAGCCGAGAAGGACAGGACAGGAGCTGCCAGAGAAGCAGCCGAGGAGAACGAGGAAGTAGCCAGGGAGCCTGCTCAGGGCCCGGGCAAGAACAGAGCCGCGCAGCTCGACTCCACGGGGTGGCCCCGAAGGAGCAGCTCAGCTTTCATCATCGTCCAGAGAATTTCCAGACACTGATGTGGAGACTGTGCGTGGAGGACCCGCCTCTGTGCGTGCTCTCGTCTCCAGCCCCCACCCTGCGGCCCGAGACTCTGTAGTTTCTTCTGCCTTCATTTCTGTCTGGGGCCTTCTCTTTAGATAGTGACCAAGGGGAAAGCAGGTCTGTTTATCCATCTGACTGCGCCGGGTGAGGACGGCAGGAAGCGGGAAGGAAGCACAAATCACCCTGACTGCACAGGTGCTGGAGCCGGGAGAGGTGAGAGTGCTTAGGGAGGACAGGATGAGAGAAATGCCACAAAGCATGGAAGCAGCCCCAGGAGAGAGCTGTTAACTTTCCAGGACGCTCTCTTTTGTAGAACTAGAGAGAAAATTCTGTCCCACTGAATTATCTTGTAAATTTATTCACTGTTGGTACAATTCTTCTATATGGACATCTTCTGTTTGGTTTCTGGGGCTGAGAAAGAGGAGAAGGATGGGCTGTGAGGACACAGCCTTGCCCAGATCTTGCACAGGAAAAAAAAAAAAAAAAAAAAAAAAAAAGAGGCAGCTACTGCTGAGTCCTCCTTCTCCCAGTTTGGAGCCTGCTTCCACAACCTGATAGTTCCTTGTGTGAAATGGGATTTAGGAGTGAAATCGATTTTTACCAATGAGTACAGGAAATAGTATTTATACTTTATTTTCTTAATATGATACACTTAAATATCTTATGCAACCTCTACAGTTTTTATTTATTTACTTACTTAATTTATTTATTTTTGGTTTTTCTTTAAGGAAGGGTCTCAGTATGTAGTTCAAACTGGCCTTGAACTCATTCTGCAGCCAGGCTGGCCTTGAACTCTTAGAGATCCTTCCGCTTCACCCACCTGAGTGCTGGGATTACAGGCATGTGGCATCACACCCAGCTCTGCAGTTTAATTCTGACTCCACACTGGTAAAAGAGAATTTAGTGTGTGAAAAGAAATTCTTTTTCTTTTTCTTTTTGGTACGTTTTATTGGTACATTATAAATACACATCACAATTACACTCCACATTGAGAATTTGTACCAGTATATGGCACAACTTAATTCTCATTTTCCCCCTCCCCTACCCACCCTTCCTCCCCCCACCCCTATATACACAAGTATTGTTTCTTTTTTAACCATCAATCTTTTTTTTCTTCATTATTTACCCCTAAACCCCATTACCCTTTGAATATTTACTATTCCACAGTATCAATCATGCATTCTAGAACACATTTATAACTTCAGTTTCTCACACCAAAGAAAATATATGATATTTGCACATCTATGACCTATTTATTTCACTTATGAGTACATCCATTTGAGTATAAATGATTCAATCTCATCATTCTTTATGACAGAGTAATACTCCATTTTATTAAAAAAAAAAAGAAACCCACATCTTCTTTATCCAGTCTAGAGTTGATGGGCATTTGAGTTATTTCCAAGATTTAGCTATCATGAACTGAGCTGTTAAAAACATGGGTGCACATATGTCACTGTGATAGGAATCTTGTAATTCTTTTGTGTATATCCCCAGCAGGGGAATAGCAGGGTCAAGTGGAACCTCTAATCCTAGTTTTCTGAGGAATCTCCATACTGATCTCCATAGTGGTTGTACTAGTCTATATTCCCACCCACAATGGAGAAGGGTTCCTTTCTCTCCAAAGGAAATTCTTTTTAAGACAGAAACATCATGCCAGGATTTAGATTAGTCATCCTAGTGTTTGTATAATTGACTAATTTAATTTGCTACTGGACAAACCCCCTTTGCTTACTGTCGCCATGATGTCAGGCTAAATCTCAGATTGTAACATCTTAGTCTTCTGGGTCTTTAGGGTTAAGCGGCTTAGCAGTCCCTCTGGTGAGTTAGCACTGGTCCTCCTCCGGGGATGTGCAGTATCGACCAGCATGGCCTAAGCCACGCCCACTGACTGGTTCAGAAATGACCAGGCCTCACCTTTCTAAGCCAGAGAGACTGCGGAGACACTTGCTCAGCCCTGGTAAAGGAGTCAATGTCTCCCTTGGTGGCAGTGAGCACGGCTGCTCTTAGCAGCTGCTATTAGTCAGAGCCTTATCCAGACACAGTTGCTGTATTTAAATTAGCACAACTCAAGAATGATTTAAGAAGAGCTGGGCACAATGGTCATGTCAGTAAACCCAGCTACTCAGGACCTGAGCCGGAAGGATCTCAAGCTGGAGGCCAACCTGGCAACATAGTAAAGACTCTATCCCAAACAAAAGTTAAAAGAGACTAGGGTTGTAATTCAGTGATAGAATGTGCAAGATCTTGGGTCAACCCTAGGACAGCAACACCACAAAAATTAATGAAAGAAACTATTCACAAGTCCCAGGCAAGGTGAAAGGAAAGCACAGGGAGGAAAGCAACACCCCAGAGCAAGAAATAAAACAGCTGTCATCACACCCAGAGGCACAAGGGCCAGGAGTGTCAGAACGCAGGAAAGAGCAATGAGAGAAGGGACCACATGGGGAGGAGCGTTGCACTTTCAGCATTGAGGAATGTGTTCGGCACAGCTGGCCCTGGCAGGGAGGCAGCCAGTCAAGTAAATATCCCATCTCCACTCACTTCACTTTGTGCAAGTTCCTGCAGGGGCTGCACATTAGCTGAATCCAAAGAGAAGCCAAAAGGTAAAGCAGTCTGTGCAGATGAACCACACACATCACAGAGCAGAGAGGAAGGAAAAACTGGGCAATGTTTAATATGCAGCCTCCCCTGCCTGCAGGAGGGGACAACACGTGCATGAAGCTGGCCCTGCAGTGTCCGAGAGACACAGAGCAGCCGGGTAACCGTGATGAGAAAGCTTTCAGTCTGCCATTGGGATTTCTGCTGAGGAGGGAAGTCATGCCTCTGTATTACTTAAATCAGCTTACTCAGAGGATCTGTAACCTGCAACAGAAACAATCTTAATCTGATGCTTTTCAGATAGCAAATTAACTCATTAAAGGGTGGAGAAATCATCTTAGGTTAAAACCAGTGCCCTTTAGAAATGAAGAGAAAAGTTAGAATGGAACATAGAGAGGAGCAGAAAAGGGTGAGTCTCTTTTCCTGGAGTTGTTGCTGTTCTGAGTTTTGTACAGGAAACTAGAGCCCCTTAGGGCTGGGGATGTAGCTCAAGTGGTACCGCACCAACCTTGGACACACAAAGGCCCAAGTTCGATCCCTGGTACCACAAAAAGAAGAAAGGAAGAAAGGAGGAAAGAAAGAAAGAAAGAAAGAAAGAAAGAAAGAAAGAAAGAAAGAAAGAAAGAAAGAAAGAAAGAAAGAAAGAAAGAAAGAAAGAAAGAAAGAAAGAAAGAAAGAAAGAAAGAAGAAAGA
>PVIC010032281.1:0-20778 GCA_004025085.1 Thryonomys swinderianus
AACTCAGGTCCTTACGCTTGCGAGACAGGCGCCGGAACCACTGAGCTAACCCTCTGGCCTTCTCAGTCTGTTTTTGATGTAAGGCTGTTGATTTTAATATCCTGATAAAATGCTGAATTCACCCGGGCGTGGTGGCTCATGCCTGTAATCCCAGCACTCGGGAGGCAGAGGCAGGAGGATTGTTGAGTTCAAGGCTTGCCTAGGCTACATAGTGAGCTCAGAGCCAGCCTGAACTACAAAGCGAGACCCTGTCTCAAAAAAAAAAAAAAAAGAATAAAAAAAATGCTGAATTCATTGATCAACTTCAAAGTCTTTAGTCTTTTAAAGTCTTAGGATTGTATCATCTGCAAACAAGGATAGTTTCTCTTTTCTTTCATATTCGTATCTTATTTTTCTCTTGTTTAATTGCTCAAGAACAATATTGAATAATAGTGAGAATGGGCATCTTTTCCTTATTACAGTCCATCTCTATTTAATTGTCTTTAGATTGTTTCAAAGATAGTTTTTGTTTGTTTATTGTTTTTTGTTGGGGGATGGTACTGGAGATTAAACTCAGAACCTTAGGCTTGCCAGGCTGGCATAGTGTCACTGAGCTATATCCCTGATCTGATAGTTTTTTAAAAATAATTGTTCAAATTAACATTGGATTTGGCTCTTTTATTCTCCCACCATCTATTCTTGTTATCAGTTAGAGAAACCATGCCTTTACTTTTACTCAAGATTTCACATTTTCTGCTTGGCTGATTGCATCCTTGCAGTGTTTAGCTTCTTCCTCTACTTCTTGCATGTTGTCATATAGATCAGCTGTGGAGGTTAGTTTGGACTCAGGTCCATATAAAGCCAAGTATGGAGGGGTAAGTACTTCCTGTTGCATTTTGTGAGAGAATCATATTTGGTGCTAAGGTTGATCAGAGGGTTCAGGTAAGACATTCATTGTAAAAATGAATGAATTCATTATAAAATTCCTTATTGTAAGAGAGACATTCATCGTAAAAGTTCTTATCATCCTTTCACGTCATGATTGCTTTTAGCAGCCAGTAATGAATGATCAGTGTCTAGACCCATTATTTCATTAGAGATTGATAAGTGATTTTCTAATTTAACACATTCAGCTTGAGCTACCAATAGTACATAATGAACTATGCTATCAGGTGGCTTGTACCAGTTCCACTGGGAGTACAAATGGATATAATCACTTTTATTGGTCTTTTTACTAGTAAAATTAATTTTAAAAGTTTATAAAGGATCATATAGTTGGTTGTTTGAATTTGAGTAATTACTGCTCAAAAGTAAATATTAAAACTTCATACTGATTTAAAAATTATAACATTCATTTTGTTAAAAGAAATTTGTATTCATGAATGATTTATCAATAATTCTCTAAAAGTTTTTGTGAGACACATTCTCACTATATAATTCAAATTCAAATTTGTTCCTTCCTCAGCTGCTGTGTTTTGGGATTACAGGTGTGTACCACCATGCCTGGCTTATTCTCTAAATTTATGTATGTATGTATGTATTTTTGGTACCAGGAATTGAATTCAGGATCTGTGCTTGCAAGGCAGGCACTGGAACCACTGAGCTTAAATCCGCAGCCCTTTATTCTCTAAATTTAAACATGGAAATTTTACAAGTACCACTTTGCTGGCACATGCCTTATACATGCATTTACAATTGCTGTACCACATGTTAGCTGTATTACAGTTTTATACCATTGTAGTGTTAAACCATAATATGGGGCCGGCGGGTTAGCTCAGTGTTTCTGGCGCCTGCCTCGCAAGTGCAAGGTCCTGAGTTTGATCCCCGGTAACCACATACAATGCTAGGTGTGGAGACTCACACCCAATCAATACCACATACCACAGTGCCGGGCGTGGTGGCTCACGCCTGTAATCCCAGCACTCGGGAGGCAGAGACAGGAGGATTGCTGAGTTCAAGGCTTGCCTAGGCTACATAGTGAGCTCAGAGCCAGCCTGAACTATAAAGTGAGACCCTGTCTCAAAAAAAAAAAAAAAAAAGAAACCATAATATGATGATAACAATCTAGTCTGCTAAAACAGTGCCTTTCTTTGCATTATTGTAGTCAGAGAACCTGTGAGATTAGTACAAATTGGTCAAGAGAGCATGCTTGGCAGCACCAGTGGTTTATGGTGGCAGAAATAACTGAATTCAAATTAGAGGTGCTGGGCAGTAGCTGTGAGACATACAAATTATGGCCCCATTATGAACATGTGAGAAAGAAGTTACTGTGCACATATGTGTTTTGTTTGTTGTGTTGAGGGTTTAATATGAGTATTTTTCATATGAACACAATGTTCATTTAACATAGGAAAGCAGATACACTTGAGGCACAAGGTCTTGGATTAGAGAGTGATGGTAAAAGCAAGGAGAAAGAGATCAGAGTCATATGAAGGGTTTTGCGACCTAACTTAAGGGATGGATCTTTTTAATGCTTAAATGTTGAGTTTTCTTGATTATTATTTTCATTGGAGTCTGTAGGGAAAATATCAAAATGTGAAGAATGTAAAACTTCCTAAAATGCAGTGAAGAGAAAATTAACTGGTGAGTGGTTAATTGAGTTCCTCAGGGCATTGTAATCCATATCCTATAGTTTTTGTTTTGTTTTGGGTTTTAGATAAGGTCTTGTTACACATACAGTTCAAGCTAGGATTGAACTTACTACAAAGCCAAACCTGATCTGGAACTCATGGTGATCCTCCTGCTTCAGCCTTCTGAGTGTTGAGATTTCAGGCATGCACCACTATGCCTGACAAAACTACAGTTCTTTCAGATGTCATATACTTATCTTGAATTTAAATAAATGATCCAGTACACCCACACAGAACACTTAGGAAGTAATAACTAAAGCCATATTTAAATAATTCATGGCCTCAAATTTATGGCGGTCCCCTGCCTCAGCTTCCTTAGTGCTGGGATTATAAGCATGCACTACTGTGCATGGTATTCCTGCTTTTAAGATGCTACATTGCTTAACTGACCTCCTCTAATTGACTGTATTAAAATCCAAAGACTATTTATACATTGTTTGATTTATCTCATGTATATCTGTATCTGTACTGTTCTTCTAAGCGGGTGGCTATCTTGTATAAGTAGCCTCATACTACTCTTGGGTTGAAGTGATCCTCTTACCTAAGCTTCCCAAATAGCTGGGAGTTGGGCCAGGGATTTAGCTCAAGCCGTATTGCAACTACCTTGGAAGCACAAGGGCCTGAGTTTGATCTCCAGTACCACCAAAAAAAAAAAAAAAAACCAACCCAAAAAACAAAAGAAGAAAAACAGAAAACCAAATAGCTGAGAAAACAGGCGTTTTCCACAATGTCTGACTTAACATTCCCTCTCCTCCCTTCCTTTTATCTCATCTCGCCTGACTCCCACTCCTCTCCCCCTTGCTACGTTTCTCAGGCTCATCAAACTCACTGTAGAGCCCACCAAACTTGTGATGATCCTCCTGCTTCAGACTCTTGAGTTGCCAGTAGTAGAACATAACCAGCAGATTTACCATACTTTAATATACAATTTAGCTAATGAATATTTTACTGTCTTTTACTTACTGGTTTCCAGGACCATGTGGTTGTGAATGTGCTTCAGCTTCATAATGCCTCCTGCTATGGCAGACACCCTTGATATCTGGGCAGTGGATTCACACATAGCTTCTGATGGCTCCATACCTGTGGATTTCCTTTTGCCCACTGGGATTTATATCCAGTTGGAGGTACCTCGGGAAGCTACCATTTCTTACATTAAGCAGGTATGTTAAAGATCAAATTTCTGAAGACTTAGCTTATTTTCTGTCACTTGGAGTAAATGTCATTTTTGTTTTAGAAATATTTATAATGAAAATCATCTGGTAAATTTGATACATGCCCCTTTTATAGACATATCAAATACACCAATCCTCACTTCCATTTTTATAGCTTGTAGCTAGCTATACATTACACCAAACTGTTGATACTTTCTTTTCTTAAAATTGTGAAACATAGTGGCATCAATAGATACATACTTACAATGCTGGGCAACCATTACCACTATCCCTTTCTGGCACTTTTCTATCACTTCAAACATGAACTTTATAACTATAACTTACCTTAATACTATAGGTCCTGATGATCTGTATTTCAGTTTCTCTCTGAATTTGCATATTCCAGATACCTTATTTAAGTAGAATCCTACAACAAATAGAAGTCCTATTTTGTGTGGCTTTTTTTTTTTTTTTTTTTTTTTTTTTGAGACAGGGTCTCACTCTATAGTTCAGGCTAGCCCTGAACTCACTGTGTAGCTCTGGCAAGCCTTGAACTCAGCAGTCCTCCTGCCTGTGCCTCCAAATGCTGGGATTACAGGCGTGAGCCACCACGCCCGGCACTGTGGTATGTGGTAGTGATTGCTGGTGGGCATTAGTAACCACACCTGGTATTGTTGTATGTGCTTACTGGGATCAAACCAGGGACCTTGTACTTGCTAGGCAGGGGCCAGAACCACTGAGCTAAATCTCTGGCCCTTGTGTGGCTTATTTTACTTAGCATATGTTTTTAGTCTTACATACTGTAGCTTGCCTAGTTCCACTCATATTTAGGGCTAAGTAATATTCCATTATACTGCTTGTTCATGCATCTCTTGAGAAATTTTTGGGTTGTTTCCATTTTGGGGGCATTGTGAATAACACCATCCACTGGGAATATGGATTGTATGAATATCTGTTTGAATCCTTGCTTTCAGTTCTTTTGGATAAAAG
Organism: Thryonomys swinderianus; assembly: GCA_004025085.1. NCBI lineage: Eukaryota > Metazoa > Chordata > Mammalia > Rodentia > Thryonomyidae > Thryonomys > Thryonomys swinderianus. The sequence goes on from PVIC010032281.1 coordinate 4,751, forward strand.
TGGGATTTGTTGAATTATATGGGAATTTTGTGTTTGGACTCTTGTTCACTTATTTTTTCATTTATTTGTTGGTGTTATGGGTAAATCCCAGAGCCTGATGCATGATAGGCAAGTGCCCTGCCATTGAGCTTCATCCTAGACCCTAGTTTAGTCTTGAACTTGCACAATCCTGAATACTGCATTACAGGTATACAGATATACCATATTCAGCTAATTTTAAGTTTGATGAAATCTTATTTACTTTTTTTTTCTTTGTTGCCTATATTTTCTCTTGTTTTTATCTGCTTGTTTGTTTTGTGGTGCTAGGGATCTAAACCAGCCAAGACCTCATTCATGCCACACATGCCAGTGCCACTCATGATACTGAACTGCATCTCTAGCCCCTCCTATTTGTTCTGTGTCAGAGCATCTAGGGGTTAGCCACAAAGTTTACTCCAAGTGTCTTAAGCTGTGTCTCTGGGTTTGTTTCTGTTTGTTTTTTACTTGGAGTTGTCAAACTATGTAACCCTTCTTTGTGTGTGTGTGTTACTGTGTTCATATGGCAAACTTCTCTTGTGTTTTATCAGCTGGGAGACAAGGGAGGGAGATGATGAGATCCTGCTCCTTCTGACAAGGCAGTGTTAGTAAGAGTATATCTCTCATGAGTAGAAAATATGGAGCATCCTAAGACTTAAAAAAAAATTAAAAGGAATACAGGGCAAACATAATGTAAGTTTTGTATACAAATGCTTTACACTTTAATTTTTTCTTTTTTTAATGAGAAAGGGTCCCACTTTTTAGTTCAGGCTAGCCCTGAACTCACTATGTAGCCCAGGCTGGCCTCGAACTCACAGCAGTCCTCCTGTCTCTGCCTCCTGAGAGCTGGGATTACACTGGCTTTGTGGTATGTGGTACTGGTGATCAAACTGAGGACCTTGCACTGCAAGGCAGATGCCGGAACCACTGAGCTAAATCCACAGCCCTAAATTTTTTTTTTTTTTTTTTGGAGACAGGGTCTCGCTTTGTAATTCAGGCTGGCCCTCAGCTCACTATGTAGCCCAGGCAAGCCTTGAACTCAACAATCGTCCTGCCTCTGCCTCCCAAGTGCTGGATTACAGGTGTGAGCCACAACACCCAGCATTATATGTGGTTACCGGGATTGGACTCAGGACCTTGTGCTTGCGAGGCAGGTGCTGGAACCACTGAGCTAAGTCTCCGGCCCACCACAGCCTTAAATTTTAACTTTTTAAAAGTTATTATGTTTATAGATATTTTTAATATAAAAATACTACTTTTTTCTCTCTCTTGTGGCACTGTGAAGTGACTAATGCCTTGAATATACTAGACAATACTTTACTGCAGAGCCAGGTGCATCCTTGGACCCCTTATTGATACCCCTCCTATACTGGGGACTCAACTCAGGACCTTGTGCTCATGAGGCAGGCATGGCACCACTGAAACTAAATCCCAAGTCCTCCTTATTGATTCTTAATATTTAGAGGTAATTTGCTTTTAATAATCTTGTTTATAAGGCACATTTTATGTTCTAGGTGGCTAAATTACTTTACAAAGGATAATCCCATAAGTATGCTTGTACTTTGCCATTTAAAAAAGAAAACGTTTGGGCCGGAGGGTTAGCTCAGTGGTTCCGGCGCCTGCCGTGCAAGCGCAAGGACCTGAGTTCAATCCCCGGTAACCACATATAATGCTGGGCGTGGAGACACGCCCACCAACAGCCAACACCGCATACCACAATGCCAGACGTGGTGGCTCACGCCTGTAATCCCAGCACTTGGGAGGCAGAGACAGGAGGATTGCTGAGTTCGCTGCGGCTTGCCTGGGCACCATAGTGAGCTCAGGGTCAGCCTGAACTACAAAGCGAGAGACCCTGTCTCAAAAAGCAAAAAAAAAAAAAAAAGAAAAAAAGAAAACATTTAATGTGTTTGTGATGGTTTTCTACGCGAGAATGTATTCCTATTTTATTATATAATTTTATAATATTCTGTAATGACAGCCTGTCATCACTAAACATTTGGTTTGTGTATATGACTTTTTGTTTTTACAAACCTTGCTGCAGTGGGTATCCTTGGCACAGATATGTTTGTACAGTTATGCTAGTGTTTCCATTCCAGGTAATGTGTCATTTGTTCCTGCAGATGTTATGGAAGCAAGTTCACAATTACCCAATGTTTAACCTGCTTATGGACATTGACTCCTATATGTTTGCATGTGTGAATCAAACTGCTGTTTATGAGGAACTTGAAGATGAAACACGAAGACTTTGTGATGTTAGACCTTTTCTTCCAGTTCTCAAGTTAGTAACAAGAAGTTGTGATCCAGGGGAAAAATTGGATTCAAAAATTGGAGTCCTTATAGGAAAAGGTAATTGAAAATTCTTAGTACAAATTCTTAGAGAATCTATTGTTACATGTATAAACTCAGTAAGTATATTCTGACATTACTTTTGAAAGGATAATCCATGTACAACTCTCAGTTTGAGAAAAAGTAAGTGCAGCACTGAGATTAAAGTTTAAAAACTCCTCTTGAATGTGATGTTGGCTTATGTGTTGTATGTATTTTTCTTTACTGATAATTTATTTTTATTTCACAAAGGTATTTACCTTTGACTTGAACAGAAAATATTTATTTCTCCTCTGGGCATGGTGATATGCACCTATAATTCCAGGACTTGGAAGATGAGACAGGATCACTTTGAGTTCAAGGGCTACCACAGATCTACATATATATATTTACCTCAGATAGCTTGAGAAACATTTTTTTTCTTTTTTTTGAGACAGGGTCTCACTTTGTAGTTCAGGCTGGCCCTGAGCTCACTATGCAGCCCTGGGAAGCCTCAAACTCAGCATTCCTCCTGCTCTGCCTCCTGAGTGCTGGGATTACAGGTGTGAGCCACCGTACCCAGCATTGTGGTATATGGTCCTGATGGCTGGTGGGCATGACTCACCACACCCCATGTTGTTGTATGTGCTTACCGGGGATTGAGCCAGGTGCCCTGTGCTTGCCAGGCAGGTGCTGGAACCACTGAGCTAAATCTCCAGCCCTTCAGAAACTTTTTTAAAATGACACATGTTTAATTTTTATGAACTGCTCCTAGAATACCAACCAAGACTTTCACCTGCTCAGAAACCAGAAAACTCATGTTTTTGATAAATTTTACTCTTTAACTGAAATTATCGTTAAATTTTTTTTGTAGAGATGAAGATATATCATGTCTACATTATTCTTTGCAAATTAACTCTATAGAACATTGTAACAAAGGACACGAAATCTTAGAGGAGTCTTAAGGGTTGATGTTAATGTCAGTATCTTGGTTTATAGAAGGTTCTTACCTATTTTTGGAGCTAAAAGAGGTTTCTGAGGAGGAGACTTTAAAGACTAAGTACAAAGTCAGATAATTCTCTTAAGGATTTTGGGTCTGAGTGGACACCTGTACCGATCAGAGTTGGTAATGTAGCATAACATAATACTGTCCCCTTTAAGGGGCCCTTTTTTGACTTGATCTGTATAATCTAGGCTAGCTAAGGATTACAATGTAACTCCTTTCAGGAAACACTAGAATAGAATCTTGTTGGTTTTACTACAGTATGCTGATATCTGATAACACTTAAAATGTTTGATTACATGAGAAGAATAGCTAGTTTATTTTGGAAGTAATTTTTCTCTGTTAAATAATTTTAGAATTTATGTATTACATCTTCTTGATGTCGATGGAAAGCCTTCCTTTCTATTTTTTTAGAGTCATGATGATTTTGATAGAATTTTAATTTTTATTCACTAGAAAAAAATTTCCTTTATTAGGTTCTTTGCTTTGTATCCATCTGTTAGAGAAGTGTTTTTTTGTTTTAATTCCCATAATGATTTTTCTATAGAGTATATCCTGTAATTTGAATGGTCAAGATACAAGTGTTTTATTACATAAATTACTGCTCTTAACTGTTTATAAAAATAGTGCTTTTCAGAATGTTTGGAAACGTTTATGTGGAGCAAGTCATGGTGGTACATACCTATAACCCCAGCTCTCCCCAGAGACTAAGACAAGAGAGTTGCCCTAAATTCAGGGCCCCTTGGGTTACATAGTGGGTTCAAAGCCAACCTGAACTACCTAGTCTCGAAAAAAGAAAAGAAAAGAAAAAAGTTAATGTTTTTAGGAGGTTTAATAAGTCTTTGTATTTTAGAGTGAATTTTCACTTTTAATACCTTATAAGTCAATTTTTGCAGTTGCTTCTTTGTCCATGAAAACTACAACCAGAGTATGGTGAGGTCATGCTTTTTGGAAAAATAGTAGACAATTATTTCAGTTTAACATCAGGCACAAAGTTACTGCCTCTTCTCTCCAAAGAAAACAGTAGAACATAACCCTGACCAGGCTGAAGCTTTTTTCCTGAAAGATGATGTGCCTGATCTTTTCTCCTTTTTCTTTTCTTTTCTTTTTTTTTTGAGACAGTGTCTCACTTTGTAGTTCAGGCTGGCCCTGAGCTCACTATGTAGCCCAGGCAAGCCTTGAACTCAACAGCCCTCCTGCCTCTGCCTCTGCCTCTGCCTCCCAAGTGCTAGGATTACAGGCATGAGCTACTATGCCCAGCATTTATTATTTTTTACTTTTGTTCTAAGTATTTATTTATAGAGCTGTTATTCCCTGTGATCAGAGTATATGCCACTCCTGCATTAATTTCTGTGGCATCCAGCAAAATGAATCATACTCAGAGGATTTTACCAGCAGTTTGTAAGAAATGTTTGAGTTTTTGCGTTGTTTTTCTGGTACTAGGAATCAAACTCAGGACCTTGCACTTACTCAGTAGGCATGGTGCCACTGAGCTACATTCTTGGACCTGACAGAAATATTAACAACACTCCTATTTTTCTTGAATTGAATAAATATGTAGCATATTGTTTTGTGTGTTGCTGGGGATCAAAATCAGTGCCTACTGTGTGCTATGGAAGCACTCTACATACTCAACCCAAAATTTTATTTTTAAGATGTCTTTGTAGTGGTCCTCCAAATTCAGGCTGCAGTACTTTCTTAAAAAATAGATTTTTAGAAGCCGGTCGTGGTGCCTTATGCCTGCAATCCTTGCACTCAGAAGGCAGAGGAAGGAGGATTGCTTCAAGTTCAAGGCCAGCCTGAACTACAAAGTGAGACCCTGTCTCAAAAATCCAAACAAATAGGGCCGGAGGATTAGCTCAGTGGTTCCAGCGCCTGCCTCGCAAGCGCAAGGTCCTGAGTTCAATCCCCGGAAACCACATACAATGCTGGGCGTGGAGACTCACGCCCACCAACAATCAATACCACATACCACAGTGCCAGGTGTGGTGGCTCAGGCCTGTAATCCCAGCACTGGAGAGGCAGAGACAGGAGGATTGCTGAATTCGAGGCTTGCCTGGGCTACATAGTGAGCTCAGAGCCAGCATGAACTACAAAGCAAGACCCTGTCTCAAAAAAAACCCCAAAAAATAGGTCGTTAGAGATCCTGATTTTAAGGTAAGTCAAAGAAATCTATATTTTCTAAGTGATTCTAACAAATATATGAAGAGTCCTTTATTTCACTTTGTTGTTTGTGTTTTGAGACAGACCTTGGTATATATTCCAGGTTGGCTACAACTCATGGTAATCCTCCTACCTCAGCCTCCCAAATGCTGGGATTACAGGCACGTAATCACCATGCCTGATTTAGAGACCCTTATTTATACTATATTGAAAAATGTTACCTAAATAGTAGTGATTGTAAAACTACAGAATATATTGAAAAAAAAATTTTTTTTTTTTCTTGAGACAGGGTCTCGCTTTGTAGTTCAGGCTGGCTCTAAGCTCACTATGTAGCCCAGGCAAGCCTCGAACTCAGCAATCCTCCTGCCTCTGCCTCCCAAGTTCTGGGATTACAGGCATGAGCCACCATGTCCGGCACTGTGGTATAAGGTACTGATTGCTGGTGGGTGTGAGTCACCCCTCCCAACATTGTTGTATGTGGTTACCGGATCGAACTCAGGACCTTGCACTTGCGAGGCAGGTGCTGGACCCACTGAGCTAAATCTCTGGCCCCTATATTGAATTTTTATACTTGGAGATACACCAATGACCTTGAAGAGATGCAGTCTTTTTGTTGTTACTGTTTTGCAGTACTCAAAATTGAACACAGGGTGCGTTAGGCAAGCACTTTACCAGTAAGCTACATCTTCTCTCCATCCCTCCTCTCTCTTTCTTTTCCTCTTTCTTTCTCTACTGTCTCTCTTTCCCTCTCTCTCCTTTTTCTTTCCTTTTTTGTTTGTTTGTTTGTTTCTTTTTGTCTGTCTGTCTCACAATGCAGTTCAGGGTGGCGTTGAACTCATTATGTAGTTTAGACCAGCCTGGAACTCTCAGTGATTCTCTTGCCTCAACCTCCCAAGTGCTGGGGTTATATGCATGGGGTATCATGCCCTGCTCAACCCTTTTAATATTTATTATTATTACTGAACTACATCTGCAGTTCTTTCTAACTTTTTATTTTGAACTTGTGATCCTCACTCAGCCTCTCAGAATGCTGGGATTGCAGGCTTGAGCTACCTTGACTGGTTTAGTAAGACAGGATCTTACTAAGTTGACCAAGCTGCCGTTGAACTTTTAATCTTTCTGACTCAGTCTCTGAAGTAGCTGGGATAACAGATATTTCATTATCCCTGGGATAAAATGTGAATCTTTCATATATAGTTAATTACCAGTATTATTATTTTAAAATTTATATTATTACCATATTTTGATTCTTTTGAGACAGGATCATGATATATAGTTCAGGCTGTCCTAGAACTCATTATGTTCCCCTGGCTAGCCTTGAACTCTCAGTGATCCTCATGCCTTAGGCCCCCCAAGTTCTGGTTTCACAGGCTTGTGCTGCCACGGTAGGCTGCTAAATTGTGTATTATCAGTATCAATAATTATTCCTTTTTTTTGTTTATTTGGGTTGTTTGTTTTGTTTTGGTTTTTGAGATAAGGTCTTGCTAAAGTTCAGGTTGGCCCTGAGCTTACTATGTAGCACAGGCTATCTTTGCACTCACAGCAGTCATCCTGCCTCTGCCTCTCGAGTGCTAGGATTACAGTCATGAGCCACCATGCCCAGCATGGTGGTATGTGGTACTGATTGCTGGTGGGTGTGAGTCACCACACCCGGCACTGTAGTATGTGATTACTGGGAATGAATTTGGGACCTTGTGCTTGCAAGGCAGGTGCCATAGCCACTGAGTTTAATTCCTGGCCCTCAGTAATTCTTAAAAATCTGGTAATCAGTCTGTGTTTCTTCACTTTAATTTTATATAGTTTAGAAATTCAACTGCATGTCTTTTGTACTTGAGGTTTGTTATTTTATCTTATTTGTTTTTTGCTTTTTCATACATTCCTACTTGGTTTTGTCTGCTTGATAAAAACAACATTTTGTATTCTCTTCTATTATTATTAGTTATTGAAAATGATACCTGTATAAAATGTGTTTAGGTCTCCATGAATTTGACGCCTTAAAGGATCCAGAAGTAAATGAATTTCGACGAAAAATGCGCAAATTCAGTGAAGAAAAAATTCAGTCACTTGTGGGATTATCATGGATTGACTGGTTAAAGCAAACATACCCACCAGAGCATGATCCATCCGTCCTTGAAAATTTGGAAGACAAGCTGTATGGAGGAAAGCTCATTGTAGCTGTTCATTTTGAAAATAGTCAGGTAGTATATTCTTTAAAGAAATATTTTGTAATAAATCTATGATTTTTTTTCTTGAATATTGTTCCATTCTTAAAAGTGTCTCTTCTAAGAATGTAGCATTATAAAGAAAAATTTTAGATTTAATGTAGATGCATATTTAGAATTCTGGAGACTAGTTTAACGTCCTTTGCACATATATAATTTCTTGATACAGTAGAGAAGTAATTTAGAATAGAGCTGGCACACTCCACTATTTAATTGGTTTTTCAGTTTTAAAGTGATATTAAATAGTTCTCTTGGAAAGAAAAAGATTACCTTTGAGGTGGGCTTTTTGTTTGTTTTGTTTTTGGGAGACAGACTATTGCTGGGTAGTCTAGGCTGGCCTTGAACTCATGGTAATTATCCTCCCTCAGCTTCACGAGTGCTGGGATGACAAGTTTGCACAACCACATCTGATAAGATCTCGTGATTTGTTGTTTTGTTTGTTTGATACTGGGGATCAAACTAGGGACCTTGCATTTGTGAGGTTAATGCCAGAACCACTGAGCTAAATCCTTGGCCCAAGATCCCATGATTTGAAAGAAACATTTTGGAAAAGAAGCAGGGCAGGGACGTCTAATTAAAATGATCTTTTTCATATTCTTATATGTATACTATGTGAATATGTAGATTAAATGGTGATATGAAATTTGCCATTCACATAATTTATGGCTAATGCTCACCTGATATTCATAGCAGTTATACGAACTAGTTTATTATTACATTTGTATGTAGTATGGCCATTCTCTCCTCTAGGGGTTTAAAGTAGGGATGCAGGAATGTTTGTTCTTTGTTGTTGTTGTTGTTGTTTTTGTTTTTGGCAGCAGAAATCAAACTCAGAATCTTGGGCTTGTCAAGCAGGCACAGTGCCACCGAGTTAACATTCCCAGTCCTGTTTGTTCTCAATTTAGTGTCATAACCATAGAAATGATAACAATCCTCACATCAGCTATCCTGTATCAGGCACTGTGCTAACTTTCTGTTGCTGGATCAAAATCCCCAACATACACAATTTAAAGGAAGAAATGTTTATTTTGGCTCATGATATCAGAGACTTCACAGTCAGCTTGTTCCAAGGCAGAAAGATCATGGCAGAAGTGTATAAGTTTCCAGAAAGCAGAGAGTGAGAGAGTCAGAGAGAAAGGGGGGGAGGAGCAGGGAGGGGACACTGGGGACAAGTTCATACCTTCTAGGTTATGCTTCTAGTGACCTACTTCTCCAGTGAGGTCTTACCTCCTATATATTACACCCCTATATTGCAGCCATGAGCTCATCAGTGGATTAATCTATTGATGAGATTAATGCTGTGTGATTTTAATAATCTTCCAAAAGCCCTATGGCTGGACACATAACCCCTTTTGGGGACAGTTTTGATCTAGGCCTTAAGGAGCACTTAGACTTACTCTTATATTCTTCAGTTTCTACAACAACCTTATACCGTTGTCTTTCCTTCCATTTTACAGTGAAGAAACTATTAGAAGTGTTTTTGTGCTAGACTTCACATGCAGAGTAGTCAAAAAATTCAATGAATATTTACAAAGTTTTATTATACTAAAAGAGATATTTTCACTGATTTTCCTGCGTTAGCTTTGAACAAACTTATGCCATCATTCTTGCCACTTTTCTGAAGTAGTCTGGAACTCCACCTTCATGTGTGTCTTCATTGTGCTAGTATGGCTGTCTTAATGTCCTGAGTCAATTAAAAATGCTTAGATGTTATGATTATTCTGTATTGGGGAAGAGGCAGAAGTCACACAGTGCCACATCCAGTGAGTAAGGTGGACAAGGACATGCCGCCGAAATTCTTCTGTGAGCCTACTTTTCCTTTGGATGGCACTCCGCAGCAGCATTCGTCATCCTTTTGATCACACCTTGCAAAGCCACTTGTGAAAGAGGATTTCCAGAAGTGAAGAGGGGAGTATTTTTGGTGCATGTCATGGCTTGTGCCTCAGGCAGTCACAGGTGATGCTTGTGCAGAGGTGGCTAAATCTAGAGCATGTGATGCTGAAATTAAGCGTGTGTGATTACTAAATCTGTGCAGTGATTGGTTTGGCACCGTCCTAAGCCCCCATAGCCCGGTTACAGTATGAGGGATAGAAAGAAGCTAGTCTTTGCCTTTGCTTGCTTTTGCTGTCTTCTGCTTGCCATGAACTGTTTCTTCTCTGCAGTGCCATTCTGCCAAATTCCCTTTTTGTCAACCAGTTATGAGCTAAAATCTCTGCAAACTGTGAGCTAAATAAACCTTCGCTCTTGAACTTTGTTTTGTTCTGTCCCCCCACCCCCAGGACTGGGGTTGATCTCAGGATCTTATGCTGGAAGACAGGCACAGTGCGACTAAACTAAACCTCCCATTCTCCCCCTTTAACTTTGGGTGTTAGGTATTTTGTCTCAGCAGTTACAGAGAAGTAACTAGGAAAAGGCAGATTAATGATTGTGTGTGTATTCTACTGTAATAATTTTAAAACTTTAAATATTTACCATTTATTTTGATCACACCTCATAATTAATGGTAGAATCAAGGTTTTTACCCAGGTATCTTTAATTTTACCCCTTTTGCCTCATTCTTCAATGTTTTGGTTTCTGGAGACAGTATCTCACTATAGTTCAGGCTGTCTCTAAACATGTGATAGTCCTCTTGCCTGAGCTTCCAAAGCGCTGGGATTATGGGCATGTGCCACCATCCCCTGCTGAGTTTTGCCTCATTTTAGACAACATTTTATTAAGTATTCATTAAGAGAGGTATGATAGAGCCAGGGATTTAGCCCAGGTGGTAACCACCCCTACCTTGGAAGCACAAGGACCTGAGTTCAATCGCCAGTAAAAACAAAAGTTCACTTAAGAGAGGTATAATAAAGGACCATACTTTTAGGAATTACTCCTAGATAAGAAAATTTATAGCTGGACTAGGCAGTGCAGCCCAGGCCTCTAAATGTGAGCCCTCTGGAAGGTCGAGACAGAGGAATTGCCGGTGTGACCTTAGCTTGGACAATTTAGTGACTTAATGAGACTCAGAACAGGCTGGAATTGTAGCTGACAGTGCAAAGGCCCTGGGTTCAGTTGCCTGTGTGGGGGACAGAGAGGAAGGGAGGGAGAGAGAGAGACAGGGAGGGACAAAAGGAGCAAGTGAAAAGAAGGAAAGGTAACAAAAAAGGAAATGGAGAGAACTTGGAAGGGTGGCTTGTTTAGGAGGAAAACACCATTAGCCTGAGAATAAAGTTCAATTTGAATCAAAATTTTAGTGTCATAAAGCCTCACTATTAAAAATACTGTTTCTAGGCCCACAGAAGTGTAATAGGAAAATTTACTGTTGAAAAGTGACTAAAGTTCAATTTGGAAATGTTGTCTCAGTACAGTTTTTCTTTTCCTTTTTTTTTTTTTTTTTTTTTTTTTTTTTTTTTTTTTTTTTTTTTTTTTTTTTGAGACAGTCTTGCTTTGTAGTTCAGGCTGGCCCTGAACTCACTATGCAGCCCAGGCAAGCCTCAAACTCAGCAATCCTCCTACCTCTGCCTCCAAGTGCTGGGATTATAAGCATGAGCCACCATGCACAGCATTGTGGTATGTGGTACTGATTGCTGGTGGGCATGAGTCACCCTGCCTGGCACTGTGGTATGTGGTTACCAGGGATCAAACCAGGAACCTTGTGCTTTTAAGGTAGGCTCAGGAACCACTGAGCTGAATCCCCGGCTCTCAGTACAGTTTCTTATCTAGCTCAGTCTGAGTTTCTTTTATCGCTTCTCGGCCTTTTGGCTAAGATCAAGTCTGAGTTTCTTTAAAGATGAGTCACATGTCTACTGGGACATAGAAATTTCAATGTAATCTTTTTAAAAACAAAGTATATATGAAAAGAAAAATGGTGGTGTTTTTTGTTTGTTTTTCTTTCTTTGTGGTAGTGGGGATTGAACTTAAAGAATTTTTTTTTTTTTTTGGTGGTATGGAGGATTGAACTCAGGCCTTTGTGCTTGCAAGGCAGGTGTGGTCCCACTGAGCCAAATTCCTGGCTCCCTCATGAGGAATTCTTTTATTTTTGAGACAGGGTCTCTCTTTGTAGTTCAGGCTGGCCCTGAGCTTACTATGTAGCATAGGCAAGCCTCGAACTCAATAGTCCTGTCTCTGCTCCTGAATGCTGGGATTACAGGGGTTAGCCACCCCACCCTGGCATTGTGGTGTGTGGTACTGATTGCTGGTGAGTGTGAGTTGCCATGCCTGGCATTGTAATATGTGGTTACTAGGGATCAAATTTGGGACCTTGCACTTGAGAGGCTGATGCCAGAACCACTGAGCTAACTCCCCAGCCCTCATGAGAAATTCTTCACCATTGGAAAAATAAGAGTGATACATTCTCTGAATAAAAGACACCTGGCACCTACTCCATCTTATATGCATTCTCATTCCACTTCCACTTCTTAAGAATTCTTATTTGGTCATTCTGTACTTGGAGTACAGGCAAAGCAGCAAGTGAGGTCCACAAACTAAAAATGAGATAAAATGTAACGAGGTGGCCATTGCATTAAAAATGATTTTCTGAAATTGGTAGGCAGAAAGTTAACCAGCAATTTCTGTTTAAAAAATAGGTTTTTTATTTTTACTTTTTGGTTTTTTTAGAGAGGGTCTTGCTATATAGTTCAGGTTGATCTTGAGCTTAGTGATCTCATGCCTCAGCCTCTGAAGTGTTGGGAATATAGGCAGGCACCATCACACCAAGCAATAAGTATTTTAGATGACTGCAGAGTGAGTATCACCTAGCCTTAGAACATGATTCAAAGAAGCTAAATAAAAGCATGGACTCCAGCTTTACAACGGCGTCACTAATCAGATCATAGATTTTTATTAACTTTTTTTACAATGCAGGGATCAAACCCAGGCCTTACACATCGTAAGCAAATGCTCTGCCATTGAGCCACTTCCTGGGCCATTTATTTTTTAAATTTTTGGTGTTAGGAATTGAGTTCAGGATTTTGTGTATGCTAAATACGTGATCTTCCTCAGAACTACACCTATAGCCCACATTATTTTTAATTTCAGTAATTAGTTTTTAAAGGGCACTGGTAAACCTAAGTACTTACACATGTGTTTTTTGACTGAACCAGTTTCAGGACAAATAATGCTGTCACCATGGGAGGGGCACATATAATGTGAAAGTCTTCTGTGTGGGGGGAAGTCTGGAAAGGGTGTATAAGGGAGTAGAAAGTATAGTATTGTGGAGGTATTCCAGAGAATGTATCAGGGTGTATAGAAATGTGAGAGATGACCAGTCATGTAGAGTAAAACCATCAAGAATTAGTGTTTCTTTTTTTTTTTTTTTTTTGAGACAGGGTCTTGCTTTGTAGTTCAGGCTGGCTCTGAGCTCACTATGTAGTCCAGGCAAGCCTCGAACTCAGCAATCCTCCTGTCTCTGCCTCCCGAGTGCTGGGATTACAGATGTGAGCCACCACACCCGGCAAGAATTAGTGTTTCTTCAACTGTATAGATGTTCTGAGTTTTTATTTTTTATTGGTTCTGGAATTCAAGATCTAGCACTTTAACAGGCACCAGAACCACTGAACTAAATCCCCAGCCAACATTCTAAATTACCAGTTTTTGTGTTATAATTAAGTCACTAAAAACTCTGTCCCTCCCTCTTGAACAAAGGTATATGTTTTCACCTCTGTGCATGGTATCTTCTCTTGGATAGCTTCTCAATTAGCTGTTTGTAACCATTAAATAATACAGTGGAAATTGATTGCCTTGTACATAGTGAGCCATGTAAAGAATGCAGTATTTCATGAAGTCATTGAAAGTAATTTTGAACAACTTTAAAATACAGGAAAAAAATACAGGAAAAACCAGTCTGGTTGAATTCTGAGTGATTCTAGTGAACAGCTTTGTAGAAGATAGGAATTTAATTTCAAGAGATTATGGGAGCCCTTCAGGGAAATTTTTGGAGCCCTTTGTATAATATAGTTCCATTATAGAATTATATTACAATCTGTACAGTCTGTCCTTTTTCTTCTTAATTTGCTCTATATATTATTTCCTCTGTAATTGATGAGAATGAACCACTTGTATAAACTTAAACTATTTTTCTTATGGTTTTGGGGATACATTAAAAATTAGTTTGTGTTTTTCTTATTTAGTGGTACTGGAAATCTAACTTAGTACCTTGCACTTGTCAGGCTGATGCAGAACCACTCAGCTACATACCTGGCTTCCTTTTTTTAACTTTTTGAGACAGGGTATCACTGTGTAGTCAAGTAGTGTGCTTTTGAACTCACTGTGTTGAACTTGCAGTGATCCTCCTGCAGTTGGCTCCCAAGTGCTGGAAAATATCCCAGCTTATTGGTACATTTTCAACATATATAATGATGACATTCTTCATAGGGAATTTGTACCGGTACATAGAATACCTTAATTTTGTTTTTTCCCAATTTTCTTCCTTTGTCTTTAATCGTTTTTCTTCTTCCTTTATAAAAACTTTTTTCTATTATTTTCCTTCCATTCATTTTTTAAAATTCCTTTTCCCTCCTTTCCTTCTCACCCTTCCTCCCCCTTCCCATCTGAACATTTTCTTCCTACTTCCCAATGTTTATCATCCATTTTATTCCTTATTTACCCTTTGGGTTTTTCACACAAGAGAAACAGTACAATATTTAAGCAAATATGTCTAGTTTACTTTAATTAAAATTATGTTCTCAGGGTGCATCCATTTACCTAAAAGTTTCAAGTTGGTTGGTCCATTGGTAGTAGATTATGATAACTTACTAAAAATGTCTCAAGTATATCCTTCTTTATTTCAGTGTAGTATTTCATTGTATATAAAAAGCACATTTTCTTCAACCATTCTTTCACTGTTGGGCATCTTGGCTGTTTCTAGGATTTATCTATTACAAATTGTGCTGTTATAAACATGGGTGTGTATGTATCTCTGTGGTATGATGGTTTTAACTCTTGGGAAGATACCAAGAAAGGGAATAGGTGAATCAAATGGAACCTCTAATTTTAGGGGGTTTTTTGGGTTCTCCATACTGATTTTCATATTGGTTATACCAGTTTATACTCCCACTTCCCACAATTGCTTGTCAGCATTTGTTGATTTCTTGATGACAGCCATCCTTCTGGAGTGAGATGGAATCTTAGTGTTGTTTTAATTTATATCTCTTGATTGATATTCTTGTTGAACTTTTTTTTGTACTCTTCCCTTATTTACTTGTTTGTTTGTTTGCCCACACTAAAGTAATTTCTAAAAAGAAAGGTGGCCCTGGCACCCGCAGCTTCAACGGTGCAGGGCCAGCTAGTGTGAGAGCGTGGTCCGCCTGGCGCCCCTTGCGGGCTGGTGGGCATAGGACCTGGGCTCTAGAGTTGCTGCCGCCTCTGTGGAGGAGTGAAGGCGGGAGGGGAAGGGGGAGAGAGAGGAGGAGCCGTGTGCTGCGCGCTCCTTCCTGTCACAAACCTGTGAGGTCTTGGACTGTGCTGTCCCTCCTGTAGTCCACATAATAATGGAGAATGAAAGCAAGGCCCCCAGAACCATCAGGATGACTCCAGAGGAGACCCTAATCCGCAGGGACTTGCTCTGTACGTAATTACTGAGGAAATCATTGTCAGCCTGCCTGCACTCACACACAGAGTGATAAGATTAAAAGGCCCATTCTTTGTGGAGTGAGGTGGAATCTCAATGTTGTTTTCATTTGCATCTCTCGAATGACCAGAGATGTTGAGCATTTCTTCATATGTTTCTTGGCTGCTTTGATTTCTGCCTCTGAGAAGTGTCTGTTCATTTCAGTTGCCCATTTTTTAATTGGGTCTTTAAACTTGGGGAGGCTGATCTGTTTGAGTTCTTTATATATTTTAGATAATAGCCCTTTGATACACAGCTAGTAAAGATTTTTTCCCATGTTGTTGGCTGTCTTCTAGCAGTGCCAGCGACTTCTTTGGCTGTGCAGAAGCTTTTCAGTAGGATGAGATCCCATTTGTTGATTCTTTCTGCTAGTTCTTGGGCTATAGAGGTTTTATTCATAAAGTCTCTGCCTAAGCCAATGTCTCTAAGAGTTTTACCAAGCCTGTTTACCAGCAGGCTTATTGTTTCTGTTTTAATGTTTAAGTCTCGTATCCACTGTGAGTTTAGTTTTGTGCATGGTGAAAGAGATAGGTCTAACTTTAGCTTTTGGCAGGCTAAAGCCCAGTTTTTCCAGCAACATTTGTTAAATAGGCTGTCTTTCTTCCATTGGGGATGTTTGGCTCCTTTGTCAAAGATAAGGTGGCTTAGTGTATCTGGAGTTGTTTCTGGGTCTTCTAATCTATTCCACTGGTCCTCGGGTCTGTTACTTTGCCAGTACCATGCAGTTTTTATCACA
>PVIC010032282.1:0-20819 GCA_004025085.1 Thryonomys swinderianus
TAAACAGCCCAACAACAATCTGTGAAATTTAAAATGTAATAAAAAATCTGCTGACATAGAAAGGTGCTGGTCCTGATGGATTTAACACTGAGTTCTACAAAACTTTCAAAACAGAGTTAACACCACTACTTCTCAAACTTTTTTAATAAAATAGAAAGAGAAGCAGTACTCCCAAATGCCATCCTTGAAGCAACTATTACCATGATTCCAAAAAGAGAAAAAGACTCAATAAAAAAAAAAAAAAAGAAGAACTACAGGCCAATCTCCCTAATGAATATTGATGCAAAAATCCTCAACAAGATACTGGCAAACAGAATACAGAAAATTATCAAGAAGATCATACACCCTGACCAAATTGGATTCATCTCAGGGATCCAAGGGTGGTTCAACATACATAAATCAATAAACATAATTCACTATATTAACTGACTCAAGGTCAAAAACCATATGGTCATCTCAATAAATGCTGAAAAAGTGTTTGACAAAATCCAACACCCATTCATGTTCAAAACCCTACAGAAAATTGGAACAGAAGGACTTTATCTCAACCTAATAAAAACTATTTACAAGAAACCAACTGCTATCATCATACTAAATGGTCAAAAACTGAAACTTTTCACACTAAGATCAGGATCAAGGATGTTAATTATTACCACTCCTATATGGTATAGTACTAGAAACATTAGCCACAACAATTAGGAAAGAAAAATAAATAAAAGGAATCAAGATAGGAAGGGAAGAAGTTAAACTGTCATTATTTGCTGATGATATGATAGTCTATCTAGAAGATCCTAAAAACTTCACCAACAACTGCTAGAATTAATTGCCAAATTTGGTAGTGAAGCTGGAAACATGATCAATGCTCAAAAATCAATAGCATTGTTATACACAAATAACAGACTTATTGAGAAAGAAATCGGGAAATCAATTTCTTTAATCATATCATCCAAAAAATAAAATATCTATAAATCAATCTAACAAAGGAGGTTAACACTGGACCTCTACTCTGAAAATTACAACACTCTGAGAAAGGAGATTGAAAAGGATATCAGAAAATGGAAAGTCATCCCTCATCCATGGTAAGGAAGAACCGACATGGTCAAAATGGCTATAATCCCACAACTTCTACATAGATTCCACACAATACTGATTGAAGTTCCTAATGTATATTTCACAGATCTAGAGAAAATAATCCAAAAATTCATCTGGAATCACAAGGGACCTAGAAAGGTAGAAACAACTGTAGGAAACAAGGACATGGCTAGGGATATCATGATTCCCAAGTAGAAACTATACTGCAAAGACATTGTGATAAAAAATATTATGGTACTGGCAAAGAAACAGACCTGAGGATCAGTGGAACATATCAGAAGATCCAGAAACTACTCCAGATACACTAAGTGCCTTCTCTTTGACAAAGGAGCCCAGACATCCTCATTGGAGGAAAGACAGCTTCTTTAACAAATGGTTTTGGAAAACATGGTCTTTAACCTCACAAAGACTAAAGCTAGATCTATCTCTTTCATTGTGTACTAAACTAAAATCAAAATGGATTAGAGACCTAAATATTAAAAAAAAAAACTAATCCTGTGCAAAGCAGGTTCGGTAAAACTCTTGGAGACATTCACTTAGGGAAAGGCTTTATGAACAAAACCTTGATAGCACAAGAACTAGCAGAAGAAACCAACAAATGGGATCTCATCATATTAAAAAGCTTTTGCATAGCAAAAAAAAAAAAACAGGCAGAATGAAAAGACAATCAAAAATATGGAAAAAAAATTTACCAGCTGTTTCTCAGACCAAGGGCTATGATCTAGAATATATAGAGAGCTTAAAAAAAATCACCCTGCAAATTTAAAGATACAGTTAAAAAATGGGCATCTGAAATGAACAGACACTTTTAGCAGAAGATGTAAAAATAATTAAGAAGCATATGAAGAAATGCTCAATATCCTTTGTCATTAGAAATATGAAGTTGAAAACAACACAGATTTCATTTCACTCCACAAAGAATAGCTAGCTGCTTTTTCAAAATTAGCCAGCAACAAATCCTGGGGAGTCTGTGGAGAAAAAGGCACCCTTCTCCACGGTTGGTGGGAATGGAGAATGGTACAACCACTATGGAGATCAGTGTGGAGATTGTCAGAAAAGAGACTTCAAGCCCTTCCCTGGGTTCAGGATATGATAGAGAATAAGGGCCAAGCAACTCTCTCTTAGCTAGCTGTTCCCAGCATAGAACCATGCATAAGTACAAAACCAGACAGCATGGGTATCTGGAGGGATATTTCTTCCTTCATCAGGGGAACACTCAGTAGCTCAGGATTAGGTCTTCCTGCTTTTCAGAGAGCTCACATGCTGGGGAGGTGAGACTCCTGTGTTGATTCCCACAGGAATTTATGAACCCCCCCCCACCACCACCACCACCTGGAACAATTAGTTGAATATTTGGAAAATTCTCTTCAACTTTAAAAGGCATTACAATTATTCCTTCTATTATCAATTTTGGTCATAACTCTGAATTGGGTGTTCCTCTTAGTTCCACAGGACTTTGGTTAATTGAACAAGGAGATTATATTGCAGTTACTGGTCTTGCCTAAGTCACAATTAAACATTAATCTTAAAGATTCTAAACATAATCCTCAAGCAGAAATTCCTCAAGAAGTTTAGATCACTAATGAGATTTCTAAAATGCTCTTTTGGAATGTGACGATGGTTGTGCTGGTAGAACCACCAACATCTCTGAGAACAGAGGATAACACACCTGCTAAAAATGATGAGTCAGCCACAGCTGAGTGACTCACCTCACCTGTGATAACCAACCAATTCAAAATGAGACCCATGACCAAGACATCAACCCCAGAGGGAAAGCATAGGTTCATGAATTATTTTTTTTTCTTTTCTGGGAGTATAGCGTATAAAGTACTTTTATTCTTCCCAGTTCTAATCATAAGAGATCTCTGTTAATTGACCTACAGAAAGTTTTTGACTAATTTTGAGTGCAGTTAAAAGCCTAAAAGAATATATAAGAAATATTGTGGTTCAGTTTGATCAAATATATTTGAGTGCATTCTAATAGTATAGATTGTCTTATGTTTGTCTATTTATATATTTATTCATTTGAATGATTAGTCTACTTTTTTTCTTTTAGATAGGGTCCTGATTTTGTAGCTCAGGCTGACCTTGAGCTCACTATTTAGCTCAAGCAAGCCTCAAATTTACAGCAATCCTGCTGCCTCTGCCTCCTGAGTGCTCGGATTACAGGCATGAGCCACCAGGTCCAGCGCTGTGGTATGTGGTTACCAGGGATCATCCTAGGGACCTTCTGCTTGACGAACAGGCATTGGAACCATTGAGTTAAGCTTTGGCCCCAGATTTTTTTGTTTTGTGTGAGCTCAAAAAATATTTTTTTCTTTTTCTTTTAATTTTCATACTTTTTTTTTTTTTTTGAGACAGGGTCTCGCTTGCAGTTCAGGCTGGCCCTGAGCTCACTAGGTAGCCCAGACAAGCCTCGAACTCAGCAATTCTCCTGCTTCTGCCTCCCGAGTGCTGGGATTACGGGTTTGAGTCAACAAACTTAGCATATGTGGTATGTGGTACTGATGGCTGGTGGGCATGAGTCACCACACCCAGCATTGTATGTGGTTGCTGGGATCGAACTCAGGACCTTGCATTTGAGAGGCAGGTGCCAGAACCACTGAGCTAAATCTCCAGCCTTCAAATATTTTTTATAGAGGATATCCATCTATGGTTGGGTCAACTTACAGAGGAACATTATTGGAAAGAAGAGTATGCTTGCTTTTGTATGTTAGCTGATCAAGGTGATATTCAGATTTATTTTACAAAAATACTGTGTTCTTTTTTTCCTTAATTGCTATATGGATTAAAAACTCTTAAGTTCAGGAGACTGCTAAATGGAATTCCTCTTAGTGAACAGAGGAGCAGCTGCCAAAACAATTTTTGGTCTTTGTTCACTGAAGAGATCACCAATGTTTTCATAACCTTATGGGAGATACACACAAGAAATATTTTCTCATTGTTATTGCAAATTGGTTGCACTCATTATCATAGAAGATATTAGCTCTAAGGATAGTGTGGTAAAATATTTATATGAATTGTAACTATATTGTTATATGTTTATAAGATTTTATATGATTGTGAAAGATGCTTTTGGTACCAAGCTGTACAATTTGTTACTTTTCTGGCATGTAAAATGTATTTATGGTCTGTAGTTGTATGGTATTTACCTTTTGATTCAGATATCTGCCTTACATTTTGGGGAGTGAATATGTCTAACAATGGCTATTCTACATAACAGACACTTCTAGCTAAGGCCCTATTAAAATTAGATAGTGAGCCGGGCATGGTGGCTCATGCCTGTAATCCCAGCACTCGGGAGGCAGAGACAGGAGGATTGCTGAGTTCAAGGCTTGCCTGGGCTACATAGTGAGCTCAGAGCCAGCCTGAACTACAAAGCGAGATCCTACCTCAAAAAAAAAAAAAAATAGTGATTCAGCCACCCAAACAACTATGATTGGCAACTATAATAGTCTTCTAACTATATTTTTATCCTGAATGCTTTATATGCAGTTAGATTTGTAATGGTTGAATTCACTGCTCATGTTGTATATGCTAATGCTACTGATCTTTTCTCCTCGATGTTTAACAATTTAAATTTAGAGACCAGATTTAGAAAGGCAACTGGGCTAAAAAGGCAGCCAATATTTTGTCCCTAGCCCTCCAAGGTCAACTACTACTACTGAAGATCCAGGACATGAAGGAACCTTCTCCAGGAGATCTATGATTCGACAAAACTGTGTCAAAGGAATGTTACCTGGAGGAAAATCTCCCCATGCTTTTTCCAAAAAGCATAATAGTCAAGCAAGGCCATAATATATCCTGTTGGTTGACACTGACAGAAGAGCTAGGAGTCTGCATGGTTCCAAGATATTGGCTGAGGAGACTTGTTTGATCTTGTTAGATAGTAAGAGATTAACTTTATTTAATATAGGTCTCATTAAAACTTGGTTGTAAACATCCAGTAGAAAAGTTTAAGGAAAACTGTTTTTACTTATTATTAATTATAGACCAATCCATTGTTGGGTATACTTGATTTTCCTCAAAATACACATACATAAAATAAAAGAAGAAAGGAAGATATTTGAGGAACTGCACATGACTTACTTGGATTTACAATTTACTTGGATTTAAGGATGTCTTCCCTGCCCTGTGGAATCAACTGCTAGGATTATTGCCAACATCTGCTCCACCCTACAAGATTTTAAAATACAAGTATTACTGCACTAGGACTATTGGTTTTAAGACTTACTTGGATTTAAAATGTCTGCCTTGCCCTATGGGATTTTTGACTAGAGGGATCATTGTGGATAACTGTCCTGTTTTATGTATGTTAGGATTTTGGGTATGAAGGCTTTGTATCAAATAAAGTGTGGGGAGCTCAGGGCATTGACACCCTTTTTTGCTTGTGTGTATTTGGCCTTTTGTTGCCGCTTCTCAGAGTAGTCAGAGTTGAGCCCTAACTCACCCTTTTCTTCAAGGTTCCAATTTTGTTGTTTGTTAGTTGTTAATCCTTTTGCTGTGGGATTCACAGGTAATTGAAGCATGCCATGAGGGTTCTGACTGCATCCTCTTACCCTGTCTCCCACAGGAGATTACTCACAAGAATAGGATTAGAGGCCCCATTTGACCCTGCTATTCCCTGTGGGGTTATACATGAAAGAATAATAAGATTCATAACACAGCAACATATGTGCACCCATGTGTTTAGCAGCCCAGTTCATGATAGCTAAATCTTGGAAACAACCCAAATGCCCATCAACTCTAGACTGTATAAAGAAGATTTTTAAAAGAAAATGGAGTATTATTCTGCCATAACAAATGCTGAGATTGAGACATTTATACCTTCAGGGGATACCCATAAGTGAAATAAATAGGTCCCAGATGTGTAAATATCATATATTTTCTCTGGTATGAGAAGCTGAAGATATAAATAAGTTCAGAATGCATGATATATATTGTGTTATAGTAAATATTCAAAGGGAAATGGGTTTAGGGGTAAGTAATGAGGGGAATGAAAAAAATGTGATGCTAAAAAAGGAAATAAAGTTTATGTATATAGAGGTGGGGGGTTGTAGGGTGGGTAGGGGAAGGGGAAAATGAAAATTAGCTTATGTCATACAATGTATCAATAAAGATTAAAATTAAAATGAAAAATAAAATAAAAAGGACTAAAATGTTTCTACATTAAACAAAATGATGTATAAATATTTTTCCTAAACATTTACATTTGTATTTTTTCTAAATGAGCAAAGCATCTACACAGAACTTCTTAGAAATTTCTAAAATAGGGAATTTTCTAATATAACAAATTGAGAGATAATTTATTGAATGGTAACAAATAGTCCTATGAAGTAAAAATGGCAAAATAATATATATTAAATTCTTGAAGCTATTCCTGAACAATTTTATAAATACAAAAAATTAAAAAGAATTAAATAAATCTATGATATAAATACATTTTATAATTAATTATATATAAAGATTGAAATAATCATAATTTCCTTATGACATTATAGGTTGATGAAATTTATGTAAGAAATGTAAGCATAAATTTTTGCTTTAATGAATTAGGAGGACAAACTTAGAAAAGGGGGTATATACCAACTCATCTGGAAATAAATACTTTCCAAATTCACATTTAACCTAACAGGGGTATATTTTACAGGCATTTCATAAACAGTGAGAAACTGAAGATGTAAATGAGCTATAGAATATATGGTAAATATTGTGAAATAGAATATATTCAATGGAAAATGGGGTGTAGGCCTAATTTACAAGGGGAAGAAAAAAATATGATGGTAATAAGAAAAAGGAAAACAAAGCTTATTATGTATATAGGGGTAGGGGATTATAGGGTGGGTGAGGGAGTGAGAAAAATGAGAGTTAAATTGTATCATATGCTGGTACAAATTTTCAATATTGTCTGTGATCACAATGTGTATATATAATATACAATAAAGATTCAGATTAAAAAAAAAGTGCTGGTAGAAACATCATTATGTCCTTTGTTAGACCAACTGTTGACTGTCTGAAGTAGTTCTGGTGAAGTTTTACTCATGCAACGCACAGCTGCAGGACTTTGATGAGTCCCAAGTGTAGTAAATGTTTGCCCTGGACTTTTGTTTCCTATTTAAAAGTAAGTGGTAAAGAATTGAGTGAGTTAATCCTGCTACAAGAAAATGCTTGATGTCTTTTTCCTTTATGATACTTTAAATTTCATTACCCAGGATTTTCTGAGATATGACTCATGACACCATTGTTCTTTAACATATATTTCTAAGAGCAAGGGAGGGTAGGTTTATTTCCTTGTTCACTTTGTAAGTAATGAAAAGAATTACAATAAGATTAAAAAGTAATGCAGTCCTTAGTTATAATGGATCACTCTACAAATTATCATGAAAAGGAAGTCCAGGCTGGTGCAAAGGAAAACAAGCTCATTAAGGGAAGATTAACATTATGGTTAATTCATTAGATACTAGAAGGGACAGGATGTCTTTATGGAATTGTACTTTCATGATTGGTATATGCAGGAAATTTAAGCAGATATCAAAGATAAAATATCTGTGATGTTAATACTTACAGTTAGCAATTTGATCACAATCTTTTGTTTAATCCACAAATCAGAATTTCATCAAACATGATATTAACCAATTTACTTTTTATTTTTACATCCAAAGCTAAAAGTATAAAAATTACTTACAGTATGGTAGGGTTCATGCTGTTTACTAATCAGAGCAGACATTCCCTAAGTACAAAAGAACAATGTCTATAGCTAGGTAAGCAACTGTATGTCAGCAAACATATATAACACAAGTATAAATACTTCTGAACAAGTTCCTGTCACTTTTTCTGTTTTATTTTTAATATTAAAAAGAATGTGGGCTGGAGATTTAGCTCAGTGGTTCCAGCGCCTGCCTCACAAGCGCAAGACCCTGAGCTCCATACTGGTAACCACATACAATGCTGGGTGTGGTGACTCACGCCCGCCAGCAATCAATACCACATACCACAGTGCTGGGTGTGGTGGTTTATACCTGTAATCCCAGCACTCAGGAGGCAGAGGCAGGAGGATTGCTGAGTTCCAGGCTTGCCTGGGCTACATAGTGAGCTGAGGGTCAGCCTGAACTAAAAAGCGAGACCCTGTCTCAAAAAAAAAAAGACTGTAATGTTTTATAACATTGGTTTATCATTCACTAGACAAGGATATATGTATATGGTTAGGTATATGGACATTTGTTATGTATATGGACAATTATTGTGACTTAGACATGCTATTTAATATTTATTTTATTATTTTTATTTAGCCATGAATAATGGTATCAATGCAGATATCACAAGGAAGTGGTATATATTCATAATGTGAGCCTGGTGCTATCATACTTAATTTTAAGAAACTTAATGAAGGTTTCTCACTATCCCAGCAGCATGTTAACCATGACTTTCAAAATAGGCACATGGTTGGAGAAGGTAGAAGGAGCTATCTTTACTCTCAGATGACATAACTCTCTGGACAGAGAATTCTAAATAATCAATGAATGATTCTGGAATATAACAAAACTGTAGGGTATAAAACCAATATGTAAAGCATCTTTCCTATGTACTATCAATAAACAGTTATATACATTGTAATGCATAGTTATATCTTTTTTAAATTTTTTTGGAACATATTAAATTATACAGGTTGCATAACAGTTAAATAATTGTAGAAACTAAGTGTAGAAATCTAGTAGTTGAGTTACTTAAAGCAAAAGAACATTTCTTAAAAATAATTATTTCCTATAATTATTATTGGTTCATATTCTTCTGCATATATTGACCTTACTGTATATATAATTTTTATTTTTTTATATTGTGGCTTGATTTTTCCAATTTTTCTTATTGAGGTGAACTTCATGTAACAAGTTTAACTATTTTTTTCAAATGTACAGCACAGCATCATCTGATGCACTCACTATGATGCACAACTAATGTCTCAATGTAGCTCCGAAATGTTCCATCATTTTCAATAGAGACTTCACATTCATTATGCTTTCAAATGCCACTCTTCTCCTAGCCCACCCTTTAGCACTGGCTTACATTGTTTCCATTTGTAATGATTTCCTAAATATAAGCATTTAATGTAAATGCAAGGCTATAATGTATGCTTTCTATACCTGGGATCTCAAATATCATGCAACAGTCCTATAAATTAAAGACTTGGTCTCCAGCATGGTCCTATTTGGAGGTAGTGTAAATCTTAACAGGTGAAGTTTAGAGAGATCTTTAGGACATTGGGGCAAGCCCAAGAAGTGAGGGCTCCTGATCTTGACATTTCTCTATTTTCTGCCTATGGGGGGAGCAAATTGGTGTTGCTAAGTACTCTTGCCATTATTATGATGTGCTGCCAGGAACTCAAAGGAAAGGGGCTAACAAAACAAGGCCTGGGATTATCTAAAATAATCAGCTATAAAATACTTCTCTCTTCATAAGTGAATTATTTCATATGTACTATAGTAACAGAAGCGTGGCTAGTACGTTGACATTTACTTTCTGGTCTCTGTCACTTAAGTGATGATTCCAAGGTTCATCCAGTTGTGCTGTGAGTCAACACTGTGTTCTTCTCTATGACTAAGTCACATCCTCTTGGATTTAAATATGAATTTTATTTTTCCATTCAACTTAATGAATTTTTGGTGGTTTTCCTTTTATGATTGTAGGGAATAGTTGTATTTTGAACTTTTTTTTTTTTTGAGATAGGGTCTTGCTTTGCAGTTCAGGCTGTTCCTGAGCTCACTTGATGTAGCCCAAACAAGCCTCAAACGCAGCAATCCTCCTGCCTCTGCCTCCCAAGTGCTGGGATTACAGGTGTGAGCCACCGCACCCAGCACTGCTTTGAAACTCTTATTTTGTTTGACACACAGTTAAAGTTACAGTTACAGTTGCTTAGTTAGCCAACCCATTTGCCTGAGCCTCCGAAGTAGCTAACATTGATGTAATATACACCATCCTTAGCTTATGTGTTTTACCTTATCATACCATTGTAAAACATTGGTAGTTCCTTAGTTTTCATTTTTAGTAGTTTATTCTTAATTTATAGGACTGCAGCAAATATTTGTACATTTATTTTGAGAACTATAAGTTTACTGGACTGATTTTTAGTTCTAACAAGATTATATGTTTGTGTGTGGTTGTTATTTATGAATCTTTTAGGTGGTCATGACTTCTGCAAGGAGAAAAGATACAATTTTAATGGGGTTTTTTCCCAATTTGGACATTATTTTTTAAAATAGATTTTCTATAATTTCTACTTTTTATTGACTAGATATGTCTGTAGTTACACTTACTTCTGATTATTCTTTGTTTATTCATTTCTCTAATAGAAACATTCATAGTATTTGAGTAAGCTGCTTAAATTTTATTTCTTGAAAAATCTGTTATTAGATAACACACTTGTAAATGTTTTGATTTTGTTCTTTTGGTTCATTTTTTTTTGAGACAGGGTCTCGCTTTGTAGTTCAGGCTGGCTCTGAGCTCACTATGTAGCCCAAGCAAGCCTCGAACTCAGCAATCCTCTTGTCTCTGCCTTCCGAGTGCTGGGATTACAGGCGTGAGCCACCACACGTGGCTTGGTTCATTTTTTTTTAATAAAAACTAATACTTCACATTTAGAACTTCTCTCTCATTTCAGATCTAGCATTTATTTAGTCACAGAATGTTCTTTGCATCATATTCAACCAGAGGAGTCAGAAGACTGGCTGTTTCCTAACAGGAGTAAACAGGGTAATTTTGTGATCAAATTCAACCTTGCAGAGTAAAAACCACCAACAGATGGCAATGTGCTCTTCAGGGTATTTTATAAAGGTCTACAATGGATTAGCTATGAAACTATGGAGAGTTTGAATGTTTTCACAATAGTTGCAGCATTTTTTTTCAAAATCCAGTTGTTACACAACCTCATTTGTGGTAGTTATCAACACTTCTTTTTTTTGTTTTGCTTCATTTATAAGGACTTTTGATTTTCACAATGCCATGAAATGATATTTTCAGCTAATTAGTAATGGTGCTAATCTTCCTGGAGTTCATTTGCTCAACTCAGATCAAAATCAAGAATTGGAAAAGTGCATCTCTGCTAGAAGATACAGTGCTTCCAGATCACCCTAGATGAAGGTGGATGTCAACAGCTGACAGAGCCACTGCCAGCCACCACCATCTGGTGTAGTGATATTGTAGGTCAACTCTACCAGGTACTGTTTGTGCTGCTTGTTACCATAGGCTCCTGGTCTCTGGAGCTCTTCAGGGATAACAATTTTATTCTTTCCTTTGAAAATAACTACTCTGTCCATGTTGCTCAGAATAAAAGTGCTAGTGATTTTTAGGATTTTGGGACCCCAAACAATAAGAAAGTTTACAATGACAAGTTAGTGTGTATTTCCACATGATCCATACTGCAGAACAGGGTTTCAGTACCCAGAGGGGAGTCCTCCTAGAATAAAACTCAAGATATGTCTAGGTGTTGCTGCTAATACTATCTATAAGCCTGTTTAAGTGAAGAGAAAGCCTGAAATGCTGTTGTGAATGTTGGGTATGAAAATTAGAAGCCAAGATCTTTTTCCTTCCTGTGAAGTGGTGAAAGTAGAGAGGCCACTGCACTGTTGGCTGCTTTCCTGCTGCAGTGAAGAATAGTAGTTTGACAGACAGAGTGGTTAATGCTAGGCAGACAGGGAGGAAAATAAAGCAAGATGTCCCAGTTTATGAAGGAAGGATGTATGGGGGAGCGGAGGATGACGATAGTGACAACTGCCTACCAGGGCACTTCCTGCTTCGTCTAGTGCAGGAAAAGGGAGTCAGATACTTCTCCCTTGCCACAGTAATGAGTGGGTTCTAGTTCCTCATGTACGTACTAATTTCAGTATCCTTTACCAAGTAGAAGTACTTGTTTCTCTGTTCGGTAAATCAATATGCCTTTCAGTTATTTTCAAAAGATATCTTCCAACCCATGCTAAAACCATAGGTTGTGGAAAAACTTATAATAAGAAACTATATTAATTGATGATTCTTAGTAACATTTTTTTTTTACTAAGCATGTACATAATGTATACTCATCTATGATAAAACTGTTTTTTATACTTTTGGGTTTGATTCACTCATTATGAAGACATTCCTAATACCAAGGATATTCTATGAATAAATAATATAATTCATTCAAATTCTGACTCCTCATTGCATGTGCAATTAAATTATATGAAAGATTCATGAATACAAAGTCTCTTAACTGGGATTTTAAGTTGTGGGCATTGTCTTTTTCTGGCCACCTATTATTATACTTCTGGAGTTGTAGCAGCATTGTTTTAGAATATATTGATTATATTGGACAAAAATGATCATAGCTAATTATTACTTCATTTAAATAAACTTTGTACATTTATCATCATAGGGCATAAGTACTAAATAAATAACTGTAATCTAATTTTGGGGGATTCTTTTATGATTTATAATACTTTCCTCCTGTTTCTATCAGCTAGTAAGAATAAGTTTGTGGAATAAGCTTGATCTATTTTTAAATTTCAAATGTATTATTTACTGTGAGACTTTGAAAAAGTTGCTGAAAAACTGTCTGTGTATATTTTCCTCTGATTTACCTCAAGTCAATATATATCACCAGAGTATCTACACAAGGTAACTATAAAATAAGTAAGTTTTGCTGTTGTTAGACTCTGAGTCAACTTTATGCCCAATTAAAATGATATTAAATTTTAACGTTTTTTACTTATGTATGTTTCCTTTGATTTTGTTTTGCTTTTACAGTGCTAGGGATCAACTTGATGGCCTCACACAACCACAGCAAGTGGTATATCACTGAACTCGAAGCTCTGCCCTTATGTTCTCTTCTTCACCTGCCTTTCATTTATCTGCTAGATCCTATCATATTATAGTAAGTACTCCACTGGCAGAAAAGCTTTTTTTTAAAAAAAATTAATTCTTCATTGGTACATATTTGCAGCACATAATGTTTAGATCCTTTGAGTTGAATTAATACATAATCATATCACAAAAATGCAGAAAACTTCATGATTTTGCATGTGAGCCATGCTAGTCTCTGTACCATTCCAATTTTAGTATATGTGCTGCCAGTGAGAACATTGGAAAAGTCTTAAGAATGTCATAAATTAACTACAAGAAAAGAAATTTACATGTCATTTTATTTTAGTAGAATTTGATTAAGGGCAATTATTGATGGCAAAGATGAAACTTTGTGGAATTTCCTTATAGTATTTGTATGTAATAAACAATTAAGAACAATAGAAATGTAGGTAAACAATATCACAAGGATTCTGAAGCATATAAAATACAAAGCTTCTATGTATTAATTTTAACCAAAGATCATTGGTTTGGTTGTATTTTTATAATTAACTCTTAAATTATTTAAAATATCATGCATATCATTCCCTCTGTTATCACCAGAGTTAGTTCATTTAGTTTCTAATTCTCTATTTCTTTATCTTTCCAGCAAAACCTAACTGGTGACTTGGCATTAATTTGCAAGGTCATTGAGACTTTTGGTTGCTTTTCTTTGTATATTTTAAAATATTCTTCTGTAACATAAGAGTGGAACAATCCTTTGAAAAGTGTTTATCTCATTTGGGAATGTGTTAGTAATTAACTGAATGAATGTTCTAGAAGTATATTGATTCTCCAGCATGAGATTAATCTGTCATGTTTTTTCAAATGCACATTTATAGGGCTCTTCCCATATACTGAGTCATAATATGTAGATAGCACCTGTAACTCTGAATTTTAAGTTTCTATCCCAGATTCCTCTTTGAACAATTAATACCTAGAATCACTAGGTCTACTGGAATTAATAAGCTACAAATAGATTACCTCTGAGTGTTGGTATTTATTCCTTTTGTATAAATTACATTTCCACAAAAAAGAGTTATCTGGGAAATTCCCACTGTCA
The DNA here is from genome assembly GCA_004025085.1 of Thryonomys swinderianus. Classification (NCBI taxonomy): domain Eukaryota; kingdom Metazoa; phylum Chordata; class Mammalia; order Rodentia; family Thryonomyidae; genus Thryonomys; species Thryonomys swinderianus. The sequence goes on from PVIC010032282.1 coordinate 14,018, forward strand.
CAGTGAGTATCAATATACAAATGACAATTTAAAATAAATCAGAAGACAAAATTGGAACTCATAAAAAATGAATAGTCAAAGGAACAAAAATAAAATAGAACAACTAACATATTTTTCAACAACATCTCTAAAGGTAAATATTTTCAATTCTCCAATAAAAGACAGAGCCTGCAAGAGTAGATTCAAAAACAATATGCTTGCTAGAAAAAGTTCACATCCCCAGTAGGGACATGTCCCACTGAAATAAAATCATGGACAAACAATATTATTCCAAGCAAGAGAATTTGGAGAGCAAGCAGGAGTAACTATCATATAACTGAAAATAGACTTTAAGATAAAAACATAAGAAAAACCAAAGAAGGCCAGCATATAACGATTAAAGAATCAATTCATCAAGGGAACATGATTACAATACATGTGCACTTTAAAAAATCAGGGCACCCAATTTCATAAAGTGTAATACAAAAAGAGTAAGAAACTAATGGTCACTTCTACCAGTTGTTAGATCACTAAACAATAATAAACAAAGAAGCATCAAAGTTAAACCACACTATAGATCAAATGGAATTTTACATTTACAAATCATTTTGCAAAAGCTACAGAATACATATTGTTTTAAATGCATATAGATCTTTCTCTAGAATAGATTATACACTAAGCCAAGAAACAAATCTTAATAAATATAAAAGTTAACATCATACCATGTATCTTTTATCACAGTGGAATGACACTAAACCTAAGCCCCAAGAAAAAATTTAGAAATTATACCCATCCATGGAGGCTGATGAATACATTTTTGCAATCACTTCAGGCTGTCCCTGAGCTCACTATGTAGCCCAAGAAAGCCTTGAACTCAAGAATCCTGCTGCCTTTGCCTCACGAGTGCCAGGATTACAGGTGTGAGCCACCATGCCCTGAATGATGGATACACGTTTAAAAAGTCACTGGCACATTTGAGAAGTCAAAATGGAAATCAAAACACATCTTGAAATAAATCAAAGTGAAACTCAATATGCTGATTACTGTAAGACACAGAATACAGTTCAAAAAGAAAAACCTTTCACATCATTGTCTAGATTTTTAAAAACCTGAAACTACAACATGATGCATTTCATAGTCTTGGAAAGGCTATATTAACAAAAGCATGAAGTGAAAAAGACATAAAAGACATCAGAAAACTCAAAGGATCATTAGAGATTATTTTGAAAAGCTAAACATTAATAAGTGGGGAAAATAAAGACATATAATAATGTATGTAAATGAATATAATATTATAATCAAATGTAGAATGAAAAATCCACAGTCAACATAAAACAGAATATTGCAGATCAAAAGAATTTCCTTTAAGAACAAGACAAGAGTGTTGCTTCTCACTACTCTTAATCAATGTAATTTTAGAAATTTTATCCAGAGCAGTATGGGAATAGAAAGAAAATTATACAAATAAGAAAGCAGGAAGTCAAATGATCTCAATTTGCAGATATTAAGATCTAATATGCTGAAAATCTTAAAGACACCACTAAAATTGTAAAAGAAATGGCCAAGAATCAGTGAAGTTTCAGAATACAGAATCAACATACCAATTAAGAAAGAGGAAAAAAAACGATTCTAATAAAGATACAAAACTGAAGTAAGATTATAAAAGACTGAAAAATTACCTTGGTTCCTGAATTGGAAGGATTAATATGACTGAAACATTAACACTACCAAAAGTATTCCACACGTTCAATACAATTCTCATCAAAATACTAATAGCATTCTACATGAACCTAGAAAAAGTTCTAAAATTTATACAGAAACACAAATGACCTCTAAGCAGAAACAGTGAAGCTGAAGGCCTCACAACTGATTTTAAGACATATGACAAAGACATAGTAACAAAAGTAGTATGGTGCTCCCATAAAACCAAATGCACAGGCCAAAAGAACATAACAGTGGACCCAGAAATAAATCCATAGATATGCAGCAAAATGATTTCAGGCAATGATTCCAAAAACATACAGTGGAGAAAGAATAGCTACTTTAAAAAATAGTACTGGTAAACTGGATATCTATATCATAAGATTGAAACGAGATGCTAATGTCTCAATTTGCACAAAATGAGTCAACTCAAAATGAGTCAATGTAATTGATGCACAGGAGCTTATTGTTTGAAATTTCTGGAAGAATCCATGAGGGTAATATTTGCTACATGCAGTGATTTTTCTAACTAGGACTCTAAAAATACAGAAAATAAAAGTACAAAGTACCAAATGGGATTATATCAGAGTGAAAAGCTTCTATGATGAAAGAAAAAGGAGAGAGAAATATCATCCATATATGATGCATCCAGGTATGGAAAAAAACATTCTGAATTCCATTAATTTGTAGACTATCAGTAATGATATTTATAATATTAATATTGATAATACTTTACTAGAATTTAATGGAGGGGGGGAGTGGGTAGGGATATGGGTAAAAATGAGAATTAACTTGTGGCATATACTGGTACAAATTTCCCAATGTTATATGTGATTTTGAGATGTGTATAAATTGTACCAATAAAGAATTCAATTAAAAATACTAGAATTTAATTTTAAAATTTTTTATTCATTTTAATCTGGAAAAGATGATGATTATACTGTTGTTTAAAAAACATTCTGAAGAAATACACTTAAGTGTTCACTTTTATACATTTTCCTGGGAAAGTATAGGCTCTGGTAAACAAATTCTTTTCAATTATTAAAGATATTACAAAACATTATCATATAAAAGATGCAAAAAGTTTTCCTTAGAAACAACACTGTATTCATATTATATTGTCAACCAGGAATGTTGATGCATATGTGTAATCCAAGAATGTTGAGGCAAAGTCTGAGGCAGGAGGATCACTACTTAATTCAATCCTTGCCTGAGTAATTTATAGAGACCCTTTCTCAAAAATTTTTAAAAGATATGTTGTTTATAGTTTATTACAAAGGCTCTAAGTTCAATACCCAGTGCTACCAAAAAAACAAAGGTAAAAGAAAGAAGACAGATAGAAAATATAAGTAGCAATTGTTCTTTCAAGCCACAGAGAAGCTTTGAAATATTCCAATGCCTCTGACGTGAAGAAAACAGAAGCTCATGGAAATAGACAAAGAAATGTAAGTTCCATTCAGTGTCAGTCTAAAAAGAGTGCCAACTTTCTGCTTCTTCACAGGGTTGGCTAATAGCAAATCATCATGGTCAGGATCTATTAAGGTTTTCCAAGATGTGACTGTTGTTAAATACTTCTTTTCAAGTGGTAGCAAGGCTTACAGATTTTGGCCATTATTATCAATGAATATTGAGATCTGAAGTGTTTTTAAATTAACTAATAGGGATACAGAAATTCCCTCTTGTTTGAAGGACTGCACTGTGCCCCTTGCAGACATGAACGTGTCCTGAGTAGATTTGTTATACTGCTGTGCAATAACACTGGAGTCATTGAAATAAGGAGAGTTTAGGGCAAGTGATTATAACATCTTCCTGAAGGGCTGTATTTCCTGACAGTCTGAGGGATGAGGAAGAGCAGGAAGAAGAGATATGGTGGGAGGGAGAGAAGGGAAGGAAAACATGCTCATCCATATAATTTTGAACAAAGAGATATATGTTAGGGTTTATCTTCTACCAGTCAAGTAGCTTAAATTGTCATTAATATTCATCTCTAAATATATTATACAAATAAGATTTAAATTATGGCAAACGTAATTTGCTTCTGGGAAGACCACAGCAATCAATTAGACATTGAATTTTATGGGTAAATACTCATTTTTGCTAATCTATTTCATCAGACAGTAATTATGAGGGTCAAAATTTGTGAGTTACTTCTTCAGGTGGTACAGGTCTCTCCAAGATCTTTTTGTCCCACATTATACTTTTCTACTTTTTATTTTCTAATCTTGGCTAGATTAGTTTTTATAGAAACTCATTATATCACTAAGAAAAATGAACATAATTGATACATAAATTTGGATTTTTCACCCGTGTCTTTGACAGCTATCAACTGTAACATGCACTGCATATGGTGTAAGAGCCAAATTTCTCACCATTACCAAGTCACATATACTCATCCAAAATATATATTTGTAATATCTTTATCATTTAAGAAACAAAATACAAGAGGCAGAAGTCAAAGCAGCCAAGAAGCACATGAAGAAATGTTCAATATCACTGGTGATTCAAGAGATGCAAATGAAAACAACACTGAGATTTCATCTCACTCCACAAAGAATGGCTGCTATCACAAAATCAACCAACAATAAATGCTGGCGTGGCTGTGGGAAGAAAGGGACCCTTCTACACTGTTGGTGGAATTGCAGACTTGTGCAACCATTGTGGAGATCCATGTGGAGATTTCTCAGAAAACTAGGACTAGGGATCCCATTTGACCCTGGTATCCCCTGCTAGGAATATGCCCAAAAGAATTTAAAAAATCACATTGGAAAGACAGATGTCCACCCTTGTTCACAGCAGCTCAGTTCGTGGTAGCTGAATCTTGGAAACAACCCAAATGTCCATCAACTGGAGAGTGGATAAAGAAGATGTTTTGTTTTTTTTTTAATAAAATGGAGTATTACACTTCCATAAAGAATGACAAGATTGATCCATTTATGTGCAAATGGAGATACCTGGAGGATATACTAATAAGTGAAATCAATAGATCACAGATAGGCACTGTTATCCCAGCACTCAGGAGGCAGAGGCAGGAGGATTGCTGAGTTTGTGGCGGCTTGTCTGGGCACCATAGTGAGCTCAGGGCCAGCCTGAACTACAAAGCGAGACCTTGTCTCAAAAAAACATAGATCACAGATAGGCAAATTCTGGATCTTCTCTTTGACATGAGCACCCGTAAAAGCAAATGAGCTCTAGAAAGTATGACTGCTTTTATAGAGTGGGAAATTTCCATAGGAAATTTGGTGTGGGAATGTAATGAGGGGAAGGAATAAACATGATACAGAAAGAAAATAAAAGCATATGTATAAAGGGAGTGGGGAGGTGTGGGTGGGTAGGGATATGGGTAAAAATGAGAATTAACTTGTGTTATATACTGGTACAAATTCCCCAATGTAATACGTGATTGTGAGAAGTATATAAATTGTACCAATAAATAATTCAATTTAAAAAAGAGAAACAAAATACAATAATACGACCACAGAGAAAAGTAAAAATACCTGAGAAAAATTCTGTACCTTATTGCTACACCATTTTAAGATTATACTTCTGTACCTTTTACATATTTTTTCTTTTTTAATTAGCCAAATGTCAATCTGCTGAGTTACAATTTGTATTGCATACAAATTCATTACATGGTTTCTTTAATTGTTTATTCATTTGCAGTAATGCAGTGTTGTGAAATGAAATGCAATCTTAAATTATTTAAGATTATTTAAGGCAAGACAAGAATAACTGCATTTATTAAAATATTTGATTTTAAATTCCAGGTGTGCTAGCTCACATCTGTTATGTCAGCACTGAGAAGGCAGAGGCAGGAGGAGTGCTGTGAGTTCAAGAGTAGCCTGGGCTGGCTGGAGGATTAGCTCAGTGGTTCCAGTGACTGCCTCTCACGCACAAGGTCCTGAGTTCAATCCCCAGTAACCACATACAATGCTGGGCGTGGAGACTCATGCCCACCAGCAATCAATACCATATACCACAAACCACAGTGCCGGGTGTGGTGGCTCACACCTGTAATCCCAGCATTCGGGAGGCAGATACAGGAGGATTGCTGAGTTCGAGGCTTGCCTGGGCTACATAGTGAGCTCCGAGCTAGCCTGAACTACAGAGCGAGACCTTGTCTCAAAAAAAAAAAAAAAAAATGAGTAGCCTGAGCTACAAGTAAGCTCAGGGCAACTCTGAACTACATAGCAAATCTTGTCTCAAAGAAAAATTATTATAATGTATTGGATTCTAACAATATACAATTTAATTGCTTTGGTATAAATTTGCTGAGTCAAGGCATACACATTTTAGGTTTTGCTATGAATTTTATCTTATTTTTTAAAATTAAGATTTCATTTTTACTAGTTTTACAGTTTTATTATTTATTATTCTATCTCCCTGAAATGTAATTAAATTCCAGGTATACCTATTTATGTGTACACATGACTAAGATCTTTATGATTTTATTTATATGAATTTTGATTTCCATGAAGTGCCATATTAGTGTCTAATGTATTGCTTTTATATTACAGGATTTTTGTAATAAATAATCACATTAATTTGAAACCATTATTATTTTTCACCTAAGTTTAAAAACTATCTCACTGCTAATAGAATCCTACATTAATAGCTTTTTCTGTCTCAGCATGCTAGAAACATCACACCACTGCTTTTTCTCACATAGTTTCGGAAGATAAGTCTGATATCATCCTAATTTGAACTACAATGTGAATTATATCATTGTTGTTTAGCTACTACAACAATTTTTCTTTTATTTTTTATACTCAGAAATAACACTGTGATATGTGAAGTTGTTTTCACATTTTGTCTACTTAATATTCTGTGTTTAAGATTCCCAAGGGTTTTTGTTTGTTTGTTTGTTTGTTTTTGAGACAGGGTCTCGCTTTGTAGTTCAGGCTGGCCCTGAGCTCACTATGTAGACCAGGAAAACCTGGAACTCAGCAATCCTCCTGCCTCTGCCTCCCGAGTGCTAGGATTACAGGCATGAGCCACCATGCCCAGCACTGTGGTATGTGGTGTTGATTGCTGGTGGGCATGAGTCACCATGCCCAGCATTGTATGTGGTTACTGGGATCAAACTCAGGACCTTGTACTTGCGAGGCAGGTGCTGGAACCACTG
>PVIC010032283.1:0-20798 GCA_004025085.1 Thryonomys swinderianus
TTTTTTTTTTTTTTTTTTTTTTTTTTTTTGCACTACTGGGGATTGAACACATGAACTTGCACTTGCCAGACATATGTGATGCTATTGAGCTACACTCCCAGACTACTTAGTGAAATTTAATCTCTAGAGATTGTTATAATATCAGATTCACATTCAGGAATCATGTTATTCTTCATGACCTCAAATCCCTGATGGCAATAAAAAATGAAAGTGTATATGATGACTTGAGTACACTGAACAATGAAAATATTAAGATCTAAACTTTTGGAGAATTATGAATTTGTTTATTTTGTAGTAAAAGTGGATTCTGGTCATATTTCTAAAAAATAGAAACTGGTAGAGAGTAGACAAATAAAATAATGAATGTTTTACTTAGAAGTCATATATATATATGTGTGTGTGTGTGTGTGTGTGTGTGTGTGTACTGATAAAATCGATTTTAAAAAGTCAAGTTAAAAATTTAAATCCTTTCCTAATAAATTAGGATTTAAAGAAAAGAAGAAAGTAAAATAGAGTATTAGGTAAATAACAGAAATATCAGTAGGTGTCTCCAGAATTGAATCTCAAAGGATTCTAGTTTAGTGAAAAATCTGAGTGGTTGAAAGTCAGTGTGCAATGATGTGCATTAGGGAGCAGAAGCAGCATTTATGTGGAACACAGGCTGTGGGCTGTGAAGAAGTGGAAAAACTGCTGTCACAGACAATCAAGATCTGTGTAGGGGGGAAAACTGGTGTAACAGACAGTCAAGATCTGTCTAGAGAGGGACTTACCCATTTTAAGTGGAGTAATTTGATTACAAGTTGTTAACCAAAAACAAGACTGAGAAGAAGGCAAAGGGGAGGAGGAGTGGGTGAAAGAGGTGAGGGGAAGGAGGAAGAGGAGGAGGACAAAGAGGATAACGAAAATAGTTCTTAACTTCTGACTTTAATTTTGGATTTTGATGGATGCTCCATCTGACAGATATATCTTAGTATTATATTCAACACTCAATCATGGAAACTCTTGTTATGACTTCCAATTGAAGAGCCAACTCGTTTTGTATATTCATTTAAGAAAATTAGATAGTGAGAATATTTGCTTTCAGTACTATTTAAATAATCAAAGAGATGAACTGGTAGACTCACTTATTTTTTCCAAATATTCCATAGTCAGTTGAAGAAGTTGAGTCCTGATGTATAAATACTTCAGTGTATTTTGACAGAAATTCAGGGATTTTTGTGATATGTCTTATAATTTTGGATGGAATCAAAATCTGAATTTACTTAAATGGTATGGCTTATACCATGATTAAGAAGAAATAAAGTTGTCTTCTAAGAAAATGTCAAAGATCTTCTATGTTTATAGTTACATTTTTTTCCTAAGCATACCATTGGGCTAATTTGAGACATCCAAATAAACTCACTAAAAAACAAATCTCTTAAGATTTTGAATAATAAAAGCATAAATTCTTATACTCTAGAAACAGAGAGAAATAGACTGCATAGATCTGTGTAGAGAAAGAAAACATCATTTATATTCAAAATAATGCTTTTTTGGAGGGCACAGTGTTCACTGTAATAACCTCTTAAATGTCGAGATTAGCAAAGGCAATTTAAATTTGATATGGCAATTTCAATTTGATAAGAAAAATAAGAAGTGAATATTATATGCCTAACTTCATAATAATATATTAATATATGCCTTTTCTAAAGCCATGGTATAAACAAAAAAATAAAGAAGATCAAAGAGCATCTTTTTCCTTTTGTTTACAATCATAGTAGTGGATTAACACTGAGGAAATATTGCCAGAGAGTTAGCGCAAAGAGCCCTCTGGATTTGACTTGTTATTGAATGAAAGATGCCACTTGACCTAATGAAATCAGAAATTGATAAAATGCAGTTCATACAGGGAAAAATGGTTATGATGCTACTGCTAGGTCAGGAGAAAGATGGGTGATCTAGTGCTTTAGTGCCAATAGGTTAGCGAGACTTTCAGAGGAGCTGATGCTACAAGATACATGACCGTAGCTGCCTGGAGGTCAAGGAGCAAGATCAGCCCCTTGGGTGGGAAAGAAGAGATTAATCAGAACATCCTTTGCCCAGCTCATAACGAAGCTCTTTTGTCAAAAGATACACAGAGAAATGAATGTTTTGAAGAAACTACGATCTATGGGTCCCCGGAAAGCTGGGATTGCTGCTGTCACATAAACACATGACAGAACAATAGCTGGGGTCACTTAGAACCATACTATTTCCCTAGAAGCTTCATAAATAATGTGCTTTATTATCAAGTGTATAACTAGTCTTAAAGGGTTTTTGTTGCAAATTTTAAATCCTCTAGTTCTTAAAAACATGTATTTACATTTTAAATTTTTATACTTTTCTCTTAGAAACTAATTTTTTTTTTTTTGAGACAGGGTCTCACTTTGTAGTTCAGGCTGGCCCTGAGCTCACTATGGTGCCCAGGCAAGCCGCCGCGAAGTCAGCAATCCTCCTGTCTCTGCCTCCCGAGTGCTGGGATGACAGGCGTGAGCCACCACGCCCGGCACTGTGGTATATGGTATTGACTGCTGGTGGGTGTGAGTCATCACGCCCAGCATTCTATGTGGTTACCGGGATCAAACTCGGGACCTTGAGCTTGCGAGGCAGGCACTGGAACCACTGAGCTAAATCTCCGGCCCCACTAAATTTTTTTTTTTTTTTTTAAATAAAGAACTCTCTTTACCTGTGGGAAACACTGAATGGAAAATTAACACTCAAACTTTTCTTAGCCATTGCCTGCCATATAACAGTAATTAGCTAAAATCATCTATTTTCACAGCTTATTTTTCTCAAGTGGATATTAAATGAAACTAGTATCAGAGTGACAATATTAATTTTGGGAGAAAAAGACAGGTAAACGTCTATTTTATCCAATAGGGAAAATTCATATTATGAAGATGTAAAAACCTATAGAATTCTACACAAATAGATTTTTTCCTGTTTCCAGGTAAAAGCTTTTCTGTTTCTCCAGAACAACATACAGTTTATCTGTGCAATTTTAATATTGTTTTATTTTCCTTGGCAGATGGCTTATTCATCTTATTACATTTAAGCATTGGCAAGAATAGACTGTTTTATACAAAATTCTTAAGAAGAAACTTTAAAATATGTATTTATACGAATCTTTAGGACAGCCCTCACAGTATGTGTTTTGAACAATTGCTCACTATATATTATCCAAGAAACTAGAATGCTTTTTTTCATTTTGGATAATGATAATTATTTTATAAGTTTTCCTAATTGCAAGTTATCAGAAAACTCACAAAAGTCATCAGAAAAAAATTAGTTTAAGGAAATAAATAGGAAAACAATAGGTTATCAATGTTATATTTAAAGAGATTTTAATACACATTATAATCAGAAACAGACCTTTCTTTACAAGTTTTCATGTTGTAATTAAAAAAAAACTTTTTTATTAAACTATATACATGATGAGTGGCTTTGTGTGCATTTATGTAGTTTTTAAATGGGGAACTTTAAAAAAAAGAATCGATGAAACAACAGCATCACAACCACTCGTATATGCACTACCTAGATCCACCAAATGTTACCATTTGGGACAATACCAGACTTACTCTGTCGCACACACTGCTCACCAAGAATATCTGCCTTACTAAGAGCTCTTTTCTCAATCCATGCTGCAAAAACATCTTCTAGGCCTCCATTTCCTTCTCTCCCATGATTTCCTGATTCAGTCTCCACATTCCCTCCCCCCACTGGAGAGTTTCAAGGCCCAGGAAGCCTTTGGCCAGAGCCATCCTGAGCTCCCTATTACTTTGGTGGACTTAGTGACGGATGAGCCAGCACAGAATGGGAGACCAGATGGAAAGTGATGGTGCTGGGAAGTCATAGCTTCCAAGGGCAGAGGCTTTGTGCCTGGTATGTGGTTTCCTTGTGAACATGTGTCAAGGTTTAAGCAACTACTTTGCAGCTGGATTTTGAGAGCATGAGCCCACTTCCAACTGTGCTGCCCGGTATTATGATTCTTAGATGATGATGAAAATTATTGCTTTTTCAAACATACCTATTTTTAGTTGGTATGGTTATGTTTTGTCCACAGGAAAATTGCTCCATAAAGATAATATTAAAGATCTAAATATCTCTTGTCTGCATTGTATATGATCTCAATTCGAATTTGCCATTCAGATCTTTATTCCTATAGCTTAGCATATATAATTAAGGGAATATAAAACTGTCAAATTCAGATCTAAATACTCTTACCACTCTATCCAAAACACATTTTATGATAACTTAATCAGGGATAGGTAAAATACTGGGCATGATGGCACATGCCTATAAAAGTAGCACTCAAGAGGCTGAGACAGGAAGATTGGCACAAATTTGAACCCAGCCAGAGCTGCATGAGACCTTATCCCACCCACCCCCCCAAAAAAAGAAAAGAAAAAGACAGTACAATGGAAATCTATTTCCTTTTAGTTCTTCTGTCATTTGATTATCTATTCTTCTAATCCAGGTTCATTTTGGAATTTCTGATTCATGATGTAAAAAAATGAAAAGTTTAAATAAAGGTTTTCCAAGGACTTTACTACACTCTGGAGTTTACAACTTGACAACTAAAAAGCATGAGATATATTAAATGCAATATATTAAATATATATAATATTAATATATATTAAATGCAAAAGTAATTTTTAAAAGTTTAAAGCACAGAAAAGTAAAGAATTCTAGTTGTTTGTGTTGAGATAATTATGCCAATGAAAAGGAAGTGAAAGAGCGAATAAATCAGAACTGTGTCTACAGGCATGCCGAAATAACTAGATGTGTCCATCAACCAAGACTTGGTAGGGGCACATTCTTCTGGGGAAAGGGAACTGAGGGTATCTCTTGGCCTACTGTGCCCTGTTACACGCTCCCAAGAATGCCCTGGCTGCCATTTTCACCTGGGGAGGTGCCAGGGGAAAGACCAGCTGCTCATGTTCAGACTTTTGCAGCTATAACTCCACATTCAGGCCTGGCTGCTTTCTCCTGTATTCTGTGCACTTGGGGGGAGTAGGATGTCAAGTATAGATTCCCTGTTCCACCCTCCCATCAGATTCGACCCTTGGCTTCTGCCCCTTTGGGGTGCCATCTGCTTGGGAGCACAGACAATTATAGCAAGAGAGCCTATTTATTGAGCCCTGCTGGGGGCTTAGTATTTACATCTCTAATTTCAGATTTTCACACAATTTTGTAAGGATGTTACCAGACTCATTTTTATAAGTCTGGAAAAGGAAACAGAAACATTAAACCTCTCTGGGGTTATCAGATAAAACTTTTGTGTTTGGGCCTCTCCTCTTTGCCATCAGGAGAAGATCCTTCTTTTTTTCTTGGAGAAATATGTTTGCCTCATCTTTGATTGACTCCGTACTTTCCCCGCAGCCCTCCCTGGAGAGCTGCTCTCTACTCTCCTCCCGGCCGGTGTCCTGAATTTCCCACAGTGATTTGGCCCTTACAGTGATTTTTCTGGCTTCTTCTCTGTTCGACTCAACTGATATCTTAAAATATCTGATTAGTGCTTAATGGTGTTGGCAGGTTAGAATCATATTTTTAAAAGGAAACTATATTTTAATATAACTTTCTGAATCCACTCATGGAGAGAACATACTTTTCCCATGTTTAACAGACAAACTGAACAAAAAAAAAATGACCACCTGTTAGCTGCTAATGATGTTCACATGCCTTTTTAAAAAGTAATTCTGGCTTTATCTGACTACAATCTTGGCGACAAAACTTGTGGGAACACTGAGGGCACAGGAAGCCAAAGGCAGCTAACTGACAATAAAGTTTGTGCTTTGACTATTAACAAGGAAAAGGTTCCTGTGAATCTCTGAGCCCACATAATTACTTAATTTCCAGACGGTGACATAAAACTGAATGCATTCTTTAAGAAATCTAAGTTTGGGAGTTCAAATCTAGGACCAAGAGTAGATGAGTTTTATACATGGTATTTCCTCTTGAAAATATTTTTCAAACATTGAAGATAGAAGTAAAGGTTTTAAATATTTTAAAGATGTAGTCTAATTTGATATTTCATTGATGGGTTGTTATGTCTTCCCAATGAAAAGGAACACATATGTATTGATTGAAATTAAAGTAAAAATATTAACTGTCTCCTGCCTTGCAAAAAATATGCTATTACTAAAGAAGGTTTACAATTATGCACATCTATAAAGACACAGAAAAGTATTTTGTAAAATTGAGATTAGCATTAAAGATTAAATAACCCCTTTATCTTTGGACTTAATTTCCAAAGAGACTACCTGTTCTTATCTCTTTTGCTAATGAGTGCTTTGGGAAATCACAATGTATGTTCATTTTTTCTATGGATTTTATTTATAATTTTAATGTATTTCTTTCTACTCAAGTTTAAAGTTGATATTAGTTATGTGCCTCTTATTTAACTTCAATATCACATAATGGCTAAAAGCATAGGCTCTAAAGCAAATTTTATGTCACATCAATTCTCAATATCTTGGTGTGCTCATCTATAAAAGAGAATTAATATTAAAACCTACTTCATAAGATGGTTGGAAGTTTTAAGTGAGTCAGTACAAGACAAATACTTAGAAAACGTTTGCTACGTAGTAAATGTTCAATTTTCAAGTTTTCACTTTTTTAACTTCAGAGAAAAGGTGATTATGAGAGCACCATACAATTCTAGTTCATTTTGAAAGGAATCCAAAACATGTGTCTTTTTTGTCTTTAAGCTAGACTTAATTTAAACTCAAAGTAAGTAAATATATTTCTTAATGAGCAATAATTTATACAGAGATACCCTGGGTATTCTATCTATATAATTTTTCCCAGTGGCATCCTAAAAGTTTTAAAATAACTACTATTCAATATAGAATCCATTAGCCTTAATATTTCTTAAACATAGTTTGTAAACCTTTATTTTCTGTATATCTTTAGGCTTTAGGAGCATGTAGAATTCTTCTCTAAACCAGGCATTTTATCTGAAATTCCAGATCCCTTCGTCACAAAATCATGGATTTTATGTTTACTACAAATATCTACATAATTAACATTAAATACACAACGTAGAGTACTAACCACTGTACGATCACGGCAACATTAAATACACACTTATAACTGGATTCCAATTCTGAAATCGTATCTCTGAGTCTTTGTAAGGCAAAGGAGAACAACAGCCACAAGTTAAGTATTTTTTAGGTCAGCGTTTCCCAACTCTTTTGGCCCCAGGGATCAGTTTCAGGGAGGACAGATTTTCCACAGGTTAAAGTGGAGATATGGATTTGATTTGGAATTTGATTGTCATAAAAACACATCCTCTTTGGCATGAACACCTATAGATGCAAATGAGCTCTAGAAAGTAGGACAGCTTTTATAGAGTGGAATATTTCTATAGGAAACGGTGTGGGAATGTGATGAGGGGAAGGAATAAATATGATATAGAAAGAAAATAAAAGAGCATGTATAAAGGGGGGAGGAGGTGTGGGTGTGTAGGGATATGGGTAAAAATGAGAATTAACTTGTGTCATATACTGGTACAAATTCCCCAATGTTATATGTGATTTTGAGATGTATATAAGTTGTAGCAATAAAGAATTCAATTATAATTATTAAAAAAAACACATCCTAGATCTCACACCTGTACAGTTCATAGAAGGGTTCAGGATCTTATGCAAATTATATAGCCCAAAACTGTATCATTCTATGGAAAAATAGTTTTGAATAGCATTGTGAACGGCACCATACATTTTTTATACTGACATTAATAATCATAAACATCTACAAAGCACAATTCACTAAATGAGTATGGATCTAGTAGACACTGAAAATTAAAGAATGATCATTTGACAATGACATAATTTCAAAAGTTCCTATTACTCTGAGTTCTCATGTAATTTCTGATTTGTGATAGTCAACAATTAAGGTTTGGAAAGTATTTTATCATCTAGATATACCTTCTATCTTCCTTGTCATGTATGTAAAAGTGTTTATTTGCCTGTATGCATGGCAAATATATATATATATATATATATATATATATATATATATATATAATCTCCAAGTGGACACATTTTTCTGTATAAACGTGGAATTCATATGTGCATATATATATATTTTTTTTTATATTCCATTAGCAACCTTTTCTCAACTTACTCAGTTCTCATCAAATAGGAGAAGCTATTATACTTTTTGAATTTACTAACTTTTGTAATTATACTGAACTTTTTTAAATGGTGATTTAGATTAGGGATAGTTAGGCAGATGATACAAAGAAAAATTTGATGATAAAAAGGAAACAAAGTTTATGCATGTAGGGGGTGGGGTTGTAGGGTGGGCAGAGGAATAGGAAGAATGAGAAGTCACATCATGCATTAATACAAACTTTTAATGTTGTTTGTAATCATGATATGTATATAAAATGTACCAATAAAGAATCAATAAAAATATTATGAATTTTAAGACTTTGAAATTTTTTTTTAATACAAAGATATTTGCTTGTTTTTTTCAGAGATGTGAAACTCAAACCAACTCTGAAATAGAATTTTAAACTTTTTTTTTTTTTTTTTTGAGACAGGGTCTCACTTTGTAGTTCAGGCTGGCCCTGAGCTCACTATGTAGTCCAGGCAAGCCTCAAACTCAGCAATCCTCCTGCCTCTGTCTCCCAAGTGCTGGGATTACAGGCATGAGCCATCATGCCTGGCTGAAATAGAATTTTAATAATTCTCTTTTACAGAAGAAGGACAGCAAAAGGAGGAGAAGGAGAAGGAGGAGGAGATGACAAGGACGAAAAAGAAGAAGGAGGAGGAGGAGAAGAAGATTGAGAGACTTAAAAATTGAAAATCTCTGTGAGTTCTTTTTACTTGTGACTTGTAGAATAGTAGAAATAGATATAACCTTGGAAAACTTATAATTCACATTTTTCATTTCTACTCTGGGCATGTGCATTTCTACATCTTTCTGGTGGTCTGAAATGTGGCAAGTTGACTGTTTAATGGTGATGGTCACTCATACTTTTTAATATACAGAAATCAAATAGCATATCAAAGTTTGCAGATGTTTGACATTTCCCACTTTGGAATCCAGCACCTCTCTGAGCTCCGGGGCTCTCACACAGAGTCAGAAGCTTTCTGTAAGCAGAGACTGTGACCTGGGACAGTGATTTTTCTCTCAGGGCCTTACCTACCATGATGTGAGAGCCCAGTGCCTAGATTGCGCCCCCCACCCCAGCACATGAATCCATGGACAGAAAGTAGCTATGAATCTTCTACAAGGAGTATACGTTTGGTTTAAATCTCACTTTTATGCCTTTTATTTCATAAGTACAGCATTTAGACAAAGTTAAAATGGGCAAATCAAAGAAGATACTCACTTAGAGATTTTCTGTGGTCAGGTTTCTGTTCTTTAACATTACTATCATAGTGACTTAACAGTTCAGTACTAGAGGATCTCTGGATTTTGAATAATTCCAGTTTTCTTGATGAACAACTTGGATCCTTTGGCTGGAAGAACGAATGATCAGACCTAATAAATTTACTAGGATGAAAGGATTCGCCAAACAGTGTCATGTTCTATTTTGGTGTTATACTTAAGGGGATGTTTGAGATGTGTTAATTATTTTGGGTTAGACCTCTATATTATGCTTAACACTCAAATCTTATAGTTCATACAGGAACATAGTAGTTACTAAATGTGAATTATTCCAAGCATTCTACATGCATTAAGGCCATTAGTCATCACAGGAATCATATGACTTAGGCAGCAACATTATTACTGAGAGGACACTGAGGCCAAAAGGGAAAAGTACTTTGCCCAAGGCCACATTGCCCGTAAATGATGGAACCAATATTCAGGCAGTCTGGTCCCAGACTTCATTCTAGAGACAATAATTTGTGTATTTTTGACTATAAGTAGGGACTTTATGAATGGTGAGGAAAAGTTAATTTATTTTACTTTTAAATTGTCACCTCAAAATTATATAATGAAATATGTCAGCCATCAGTAAAACCACACAAAAATATTTTATTGCTCATATTGTATATTATATTAGAAACTTTCAATAATTTTTTTTCTTCAGGACTTTGCAAATATTAATGAGGTAAAATTAGGAACTATAGAAAGAGTAGTTTTAAGTAATTTGGCTCCTTTAAAAACTTAGTCTATATCTGGTTTAATATAATTTCACAAATTTCTAGATAATGTGATTTTCATGAAAATAATCTAGTTTAGGCAGAAGAACAATAAGAATCAGTAGAAGGGATTACTATGTACTAGCATTTTAACAGTGAACATGGTTTTAAACAACCTGATATTTGTTTTTAAGAATATGCTTTAGAGATCGACAATGTAAACATTCAGTAGTTATTAGGCTCTTACACACTTTCTACAACTTCCAGTAAATGAATGTTTGTATTATTTTAGGAAAAAAAAGCATTATGGCTTTTTCAGAAGGGAAGTGACATTTAGATTCCCAAATCCTGTCTGTTGAAAATCCTCATAGAAGACTATGTGTCTTAAAAGAATTTAGCATATCTCAGTCCATAGGATCTGTGTATGTGTGTACGTGTGTGTGTGTGATATGCCTAATCAGTAAGACTTAAATGGCTGCATTCAAATTAATAAAGGCAAAAGCCAAAACAAATACATACCAATCTGTCAATTGTATTTTTGATAGCTTGGAACCAATCCAGAATGATGAAGTCAATATCTGACTGTAGAAGGAATTCATTTCCTGATACTGTTGTGATCTGGGAAAAAAAAAATGATGGGTAGGAAAGTCATATGAGAGAGAGACATCTAACATTTTAAAATTGATTTTATTGGTACATTTTACACAGACATTATGATCAAATTCAACATTGAGAATTCGTACCAGTACATGACATGACTTAATTCTCATTTGATCCTTTGCATTTAACAAGAAAAATCTTCATTAAAAACACACACTTTAACACTGAAATATTTTCTTCTATTCTTGTAACCAACCTTCTGGGAATGGGGTGGTGAGGATCATTATGAATTGACCTCTACAAACTGTTTTTTTATGTCAAAACAAATACATTAGTATTTTAAAAGTAGGAAAAATAATTTAGGGGTAAAGCTGAATTACTCCAACTTCAAGAGAAATAAGGCAGGATGTTCAGTGGTAAGGACTGTACATGCTTAAATTGTAAGCTGCAGAAAAATGCGCCCGGTGTGTCAGAATTCATTCTGTACTTTTACCTCTTTCCTGTTTGTCTTCTTAAAATCTAGTATCTCTATATTTGATTTTCTTTTATGGAGGGCTCTAAAACAGATTATTTCTAAGAGAGAGACTTTTCTGAAAGGTCTTTTACTTCCAACTGGCTTGCCAGTTTTCAGAAAAAACTCTATAGAAATACAAAATTTTCAATACCTCAAAGCAAGCGTTCTTGAGTGACATGAGTCCTAACATTATATCTGGTCCCTACTACAGTAAGGATAAGAGTTTTCCAGTCTGTATGTGATTATAAAACATTTTAAAAAGTAGGAAGTGATGAGATTTGATTACCCATGCTAAAATATGACAGATCACCAGGACCATGAGGTCTCTGTATGTGTCTGTCTCTTTAGCTATCTGTCTGTCTCTTTCTCTCTCTCAATAAGACTTCATGTAAGATTTGAAATGCCTTAACTCAAAATAGTCATCCATTTTATCTATTGAGTAAAAAAAACAGCTAAGGTGATGTTTGGCTAATTATCTGAATACCACTGCAACTTGCATTACTTACAAGAAGTTTCAAGTTTTTACTTTATGAAGTGCTGCTGCAGAAATACAGCCTAAAAATATAAGGTCACTTCTGACTCACACACACACACACACACACACACACACACAAACTAGTAATGCCTTTGACCTCTACCCTTATCCTAAGTTTAAGGATTTTGATTATGAATGTACTATACAACATCATAATTTATTATTATATATATAGAGAGAAATGAATTAGCCCAAGCAAAATGTATAATCTAATATTTCACTGTCAGTATAAATAAACCATTATTTAAATTATAAAAAGGAACAACATTTTAAAAGTACAAAACCCAAGGCTAATTAGATTTACTATATTCTGAGGGCTGCAGCGAGGAACCATAGCTCAGTCTTCGGCCTACTAATTCAAACCGTCACACGATGTGAGCGCTTGAGCAGTGCATCTGCGTGTTTGGTGTGAGCTAAACAACGCGAAGGGGATCTTTCACTGTCAACACAACCAAAAGCAAAATGTATTTTTAAAGTTTCTTTGTCCAAATATATTACTGTATTAATCATGCATAATAAGTGATTTACAAAGGCATTTTGGGACATTAGATGAGGCAACTATATGAATATAATTCATTCCAATCATACTATCAGAGACATCCAGTTCATATCCTTTCCTCTGTCTTCCCACTAATCTTCCGAGTTACGAGGCAGTTTGGAGAAGTCTGCTACTGCTCTCTACAGTTTAAATGCATCCACTTCTTAATTACAGTCAGTAATTGACTGTTCTGCTCCATTCCAGACATTCACAGGAAAGTACTTTCAAAATCTTTGGCTGGTAAATTCCCTTCGATTGAGGCTTCTCTCTTTACTTTTTTACATTACCTCTTTAGGATTTTTCATAGTTTGCTGAGTCACACTTGTACTCTGAACAATCAAATTTCTAACACTTTTGAGGGAAAAAAGTGATCAGTAAAAAATCTTTGTTTTGACAGAACTTTTTGCCAGAACAACACACAATGCCAATCTAAAGTGATGTTGAACAAGGCATAACGGACTGATTCCAAGGCAAGATCATGTAGTTTCTCTACATCTTGACTTTCCTGTGATTGGTGCTGGAGGTGAGCCCACGAAGGAAGGGTTTACAAAATACAAGATGAGTTTAGTTTAGTTAAGAGCTGCTGGCCTCTCTTTGCTTAGAATCTGTTTTATGCAAATGTATAAATGAAACCCCTCATCTCCACCATGGCATATCTTGAAAAAAATATAATAGGATAATGAAGTAGTCTTAGTAAAATATACCAGTTTTTGCGATAATAAAAATCTATAAGTTCATGTCTGAAGAAATTTGCCCTAACCTAAACTTTTTCACACTAAATAAGCCTTGTTTCAATTCTTTCTTGTGGCAAATTCATGTCTAGGAAATGATATAAGCATGCCCACTGGGCAATGTGCTGAATAAAAGCAGGTTTTACAGCTTTTCGTGGGTACTAATTCAATTATAGTTTTCCCTTAAACTTATAATCTTGGTCTGTGTCTTGGTGCTTAGGATATGGAGGCAGATATATGCAGGCAACGGACACCATCGCTAAGAGGTGTAAAGGGAACTTATTTGCTTTTTAAAAATTTTAATTGAGTATTATGATATTTGTGGAGACATATAAGTATTATAATGAGTAAGATTTACATGTGTAAATATTTTTCAGTAAGTCTTTTCCAATATTTTCAATTAAGTATCACCCTCACCAATATACATGGTAGCAGTGGGATTTTGTGGAGCTGGATTTTGACTTAAATGAGGCCTGTAGAATGCTGTTTATACTACTAAAATTTTCCATGTTTTCACTTTTATAATAGAAACAACGTATATAAAAGTTTAGTTTTTGCAAGATGCTGAATTCAATCCCAGGTATTGCAGATAAATGAATGAATGAATGAATGAATGAATGAATCAATAAATGTATTTTTTTCTGCTTAGAAAAATAATAGGAATTTTTGTGAATAAGAGGAAAAGTAACAATAAATCAAATTAAAACTGTTCATCGCTATAAAGTGAATAGTGTGCACATTTTATTTTAGCTATTTGCCAGTCTTTTATATAAAATAGGTAAATGAATATGATAATGATCAGTGGATACATTTATGCTATTGGTAGGAGCCTTTTTAGGAAAACAAATTTGTTAAGAATTGTCCTCTTGGGGCCAGAGGGTTAGCTCAGTGGTTCCAGTGCCTGCCTCACAAGCACAAGGTCCTGAGTTCGATCCCCGGTAACCACATACAATGCTGAGTTCGAGGCTTGCCTGGACTACATAGTGAGCTCAGAGCCAGCCTGAACTACAAAGTGAGACCCTGTGTCAAAAAAAAAAAAAAAAGAATTGTTTTCTTTCTTTCACATACACATACACATGGGGAGATAACAAGAAATGCAAAAAAAGAGAGATGATGATTGACAGTGTGCTTCTATTTCTTTAATATATTACCCTCCCAATTGAAGAATAAATCTCACATATAGTCCCACATATATAACAGGGCATCCATGATTGTCAACTCTGCATCTGTAAAGTAAAAGCACACTGTTCAAAGTCAGACGTACCTCCCCCATCAAGAGCTCATAATCTGTTTGAATAAATAGGACATATGCATACAAAGATAAATAAGAACAGACAATATCTTATACTAAGTCAACGTGAGTGGTGTAGACAACACTTGTGTTAAGATTTCATAGGAAGGAAAAATTACTGCAGTCATATTTACATCATGAAATGATATGTAAATTGTTGGTCATGATATGTTATTCTTTAAAGGTTGATTGTATCATAACTTTAGTATATTAAGGGTATGAATATTACCACTTGATATGCAAAGTGGTATGAGCTTTAATGATCTCAAAGCACGTAATAAACATTCTCCAAATGCAGCTTCCTTCCACTCTCATAAAGTAATTTTACAGATGAAGAAAATGAAGCAAATGAGAAAAGAGAGAATGACATCCTATCAAATTGGCATCATTTAGAATAAGAGAATTAAGAGATTACAAAGATCTCGGTTTCTAGTTCACTAGTTCTCAGCAAACAGTCCTATACTGTTAAGGACTGTATTGTGTATGTGGTTAAATATAAGGAAATAACAATTTGGTTTCAGTTGGGAAATATAGATTAGTGACTTTAGGTAAAATTGTTTTCTTGTGGTTGTACTAAAAACGGGACAATTTTAAATGACCTCATAATGCCCCTGGTCTCTCCTCTCCCTTTTTTCCTTCTCCCACCCTTTTCCATCCTTTGCTCTCCCAAAGCATCCAATCTCTTGTGATGAAAATTATTTTTAAAGTCAAGTTAACTACATAGGAAACATACAATAAAATCACCAAATATTCAGAACCCTGAAGCATGTTGGATTACATACCTGCAGTGGTTCTAGAGGTAAGTAATATATTTAGAATTTAGTGAACATTATATTTACAAATAATTTGAACTTCATGAGGAACTAAGTATATATTCACTAGGTAAAAAGTAAAAAATTGTGTTAAAGTACATATATCATATAGTATAATGAAATATCAAGACATAAATTCAAAACAATAATGCCTTAAGTTCACGTCTTTTCATTTTACAGTAATACTCCACATTTGATATCACTAATTGTTAATTTAATATAGGTTGCCATTCTTATATTAACAGTTGTATTACTTTGTCCTACAGATTTTTATGACCACCAAAGGAATTACATTATCAGGCTGCATGTCTGTCTTAAATTACAGTCTGCCTGAGTAACTCAACATTTTTTTAAAAACATGTCAGAGCAAAGTTAACATAAAACTAAGGGTAAAATATCAGCTTGAAGTAAAAGTTCTTCGATTTGTCTTTCTAAAAAATTTTACTTGTTAAAGCACTTGTGAGAAAGTCTCTGCCTTATGTTCCCAATGTTGCTAGATGTTAAGTAAATATATAATGATTATTTTAAAAAGTTGCTTTGGCAACTTTCTTATTAAAATGCATTTGTAACCCCCCCCATCTGTCATGAAAGTTTTGAAAAGTTTGTTTACTTTGGATAGCAGCCTTATCCAGGGTTACCCTAGCAAACAGTGATAGCAGTCTTCAGAAGTTGTGTGAGGAACAAGCCACCAGGGATCCATTTTTGTTTTAATTGGCACACACAAACACTTTTCTGGTCTGTCAAGAAGATCAAGCTAATATGCATGGAGGGTGTTATATTCTCAGCATTGGGGAGCAGTAAAGCTCCCTTTATTTAAGTAATTTAAATGATAGACTGCAAAAACTTTGCAAGTCAGAAAAATGCTTTATACTTTCTTAGGGAATATTTGTTTTAAGGAACGGAAAATGTTCTACATATCTAAAGATGTTGAACCTTATGTTATAATTACTCTGTTTCTTCTAACTCTGTGAAGTGTACCTAAATCCACATGCTACTAAATAAGCCAGGCCACCAATGGGTCTTGCATTTCCACAACTCCCCCTGTGTTAACAAATGTGTGTTCATTAGTTTCCAGATGTTTATTGGATATGTTTTCAATGAGTTTGGGTTGATTGATTTGCATGTACATTTATTGGAAACCTCAGTGGTGTCGTCATATCAACAGAACCTGCGCATGTAAGCAATTTCTTACTTAATGGAAAATAAACAAATGTTGAGCTACATATACAACAGATCTCAAGAGCATTTGGAAATACAAGGTTTAAGGCCACCTTTCAAAAAACAGTGCTTCTTAATTGAAATTGAGCTGTACCTTTGACACCCAAATAATTTTGTCCATGCTTTCTTACCCCAGAGATAGGTTCAGTGCAATGAAATTGACCCAGTAGTAAATATTCATACCTCATGTCAATTGCCCATTCCACTTTTCCTGTTTATTTACAAAATAAGTGAACCTCCACTTCATTATAGACAAGCAAACAAAGTTTCATGTTCATGCTTTTATCTGTGCTTTTAAAACATCTGAAGTACCAATATACGGTCTTTTCGGTATTCATGCAAGAATAGTAACAAAGTGATTAGTGAATAACTTAGCAGTTTCCACAGTTTTGTCATCAGCTACACCCAAACCTTTGCCTGTGGTGCTCAGATGCAAAATGACTTAAAAAGTGACTAAGCAAAGCAGTTTGTGTGTAAAGATAAGAGCTTTGAGTTTTATGGTTAATATTAATTATTAAATTTGGTAGTAATAGTTGGTAGATAAAGAAATTTTCCTGGGATTTTTGGACACTGGTTCTTACCAGTAAGCCAGTCTTTCTAACCATAAATCTGCTTCATCATTGTTCTCAATTACTCATCTACTACCTGACATTTGGGCATCCGCTCTCCCATCATCTTCAAATTGGAATGATTCTGTTATCATTGTCATTTAAATAAGGCATGACTTCAATATTTTTAACAAATTTAATAATGTAAACACAAAATCTCCTTTTCTGTAGGCCATATTAAAGTGTTGTCTCTCTTTTCATACCTTTTGGACTGAGGCATAAGCATTGTACATATGTCTGTACTTTAATGAAAATATCATGTATACTGTTGTGAACATTTTTATATGTTTATCTATTTAAACTACCATCATCTCCCATGAGGATTTGTTTAGAAAATCCTTTGCTTTCACCACCATCTCGTTTATGTTTTCCCTTCCAGTAGATGTTCTGTATTTCAGCCAAAATCATGTCTCCAAAATTTGGATCCGATCACCCCTTGCCTCTGCTTCTGGCGCTCTCAGGTTTCCCCCAGCTGTTGTCACGTAGTGCAGACTTCTGAATTGGGCTGCCAGGTCCTGTGTGCCCTGGCACCTACCTGCTCTCTGCAGCTCCCAGTTCACACTTCACTCTGCATCTCCACAATCCAGACACACAGAAATCTTTATTCCCCAGCTGTCCCATTCTAATTTTCATCCCTTTCTCTATAGTAGGTTTTTCCTGCTGCCCAGAATCGTCTCACCACATGTATCATATCATTCAAATCAATTTAGACGTCACCTACTCAGTGAAGGCTACTCTGAAATAGATGTACCTCTAAGTGGTTTCACAATATCCTGCTTCTCCTTTGTCGCGGTACAAATTGGTCAGCACTACAATGCCCTGTCGATTGTTCTGTCCCCCTACTATGCTATATCAACCTGACATATTAGAAACTATGTGTATAGCTGAACAGCCCACACTTAAGGACATGGAGAAAATAATAAACAAATAAAGGCTATCTTCTAATTCATTTCAGCAAATGGATATTATTTTCTGTTTGGATGGTATATTTATCTTCCATTGTAATATAATTTTAAAGCTTATAATACAATTTCATTCTTTCAGGTAATGTAGGCAATGCAGTTCTGCCACCTATTTATACAACTTTATCACAGTACAGTGGATAAGCTATTCTGTGGATTGAGAACAACAGTATGAAGACTATTTTTTTCATGAACCAGGAAATTCTACTATTCAGGAAGTAGGGTAATAAGTTGGAGGAGCCAGAAGCATCAGGAATTCTCTATTTCACTGAATATCCCATGATAGAATGTTCTTAATTTTATGACAACACCACTCGTGTTAGTAGAGCTAATCTACGCTGGGTCACACAAGCATCTCCCTCTGTGATTAAGCATTTGGAGTGGGATCAGCCCATGTGGGAAACTGGACATGAATTCAAGAATGCAAGAGTTAATGCTGAGTGAACAGGACAACTGTTAGCCTCAGTAATGCAAAGACAGTCATTGCTGACACATTAATATTGGAGCCATTAATTTCACTAAGACCCTGTTAATATTAATAAGCAAGCAGATTTTGGTGGAAGGTGGCAGTAGTTATATTACTAATACTTTTATTTATAAGTTTATTAGAAGGTAATTTTAAAATGTAGAGACTTTAGCAGAGGTCAGTACTCTTGCCACTACCATGTAACTCACGCAAATCATGCATTAATAAATGCTGAGGTTGCAGAAAAAGAAGAAAAGATGCGCAGTCTGTAAGTATATTTATGCTATTGTAACATATTTGGCAATGATTTTGAGTGTTTATAAAACATTCAAGAATTGTTCCATGCCTACTTACATTAATGAGAACACCTGTTAGCTTTAGTGCCATACAGACTTATTTGCATCAGTTTCAGGTTTTTGCATACTGTACATCACTTTTTGAAACAGTTAGGTGCTTATAGAGAAATATAGGCAGGTGAAAAAAACCTAGCAGCTTGAATGCCTTCCGGCTCAAGACAATTCCACTCCAGGTTTCAGTGAGAAACAAAAATCTGCTGAATTACAATACTGCCACTTAGAAGTAAATGGAGGTGTATTTTTTATTTTTAAAGAACAAAAAACTACACATAAAAATCTGTGCTCTAATCTTCAAGTTAAAATTATAGCCAGCCAATGGGGTCTGCAAATGATGCCAACAAATTAGGGGCAGCTACAGCATCAGAGACTCTCCTCAGTGACCTCAGGACTGGCTACCAGAGGCTGATTTCTCTACTCGTCGGGGAAATCTGAATGACTCCAACAATTCTCTCAGTGAAAGGTGGAAAGGTGTCTGTGCTGACCCAGCCCTGGGTTCTTTACAACCTCTGCTCTTCAGCACTTCTGTGTCTGCAATAGCCGAGTCCATCACTCTCAGGTACTGGTCACAGTGTAGCAAGAACACGCCACCTTCGAAAAGGACTGTGACACCCCACCAGAAGATAGCGAGACTTTTTTATTCATTCCTCTCATGAAATAGTCACAACAGGTCCCACTGTATTGATACATCTGTCTGCCACTTCCCATAGGATGTTAAAGCTTCTGTGATTTAAATATTTGCAGTTATTGAAACAAGCACTTGCATAATCTCCGGATTCACAGCCTCTATTATCACCGTTATATTTAAGAGGTGCGATGTTTACATCGAAATGACTCAGTCGGTGATAGATTCTAAAGATAAATATGTATTTATGATCAGAAAAAGTGTGATTTGTAACTATGTTCTCAGTCTCTCAAAGAGGACCTCCCTGTTGTACTAGTAAACAGATATGCCAGGGCACACACACGAGCTGTATCCATAGGACAAACACCTTTTTTTGGGGGGGGGGTAAGGCAATTGGGAATAGGTTTTGAGTGGTGTATGCATCACAGAAAATATTGGTACTTACTTTCTCTTGTGCTGTCTACCCGTGTTCTGGGCGTGGCAAAAATATTAGGTGAGAAGTTGGACAACATTGAGTTAAATTTTATTATCCAGAAACCAAACTACTAAATTCTAGGAGGATAGATAAAACTTTAGATTTTTGATAATTGTGAAACTGTATTTAATCAAGGCTTAATAATCTAGATTTCTTAGTCTTTGTTAAATGAATCATCAGTCATAGTTCAATAGGTTACCTATGGGAAACAAAGCTTATTATTTAGGTGGTAGGCAGTTGTGGGGTGGGTAAGGGAAGGGGAAAAAAATGAGAAGTAAATTGTGTCATATACTGATACAAATTCCCAAGGTTGAGTGTGGTCATGATGAGTATATGCAATGTACCAAAAAAGAACAAAAAAACTTGAAAAAAAAATCAAGGTCATAAACAAAAGGACATTTCTTATTTTCTATTAACTGTATAAGGCATTTCTACAGGATATGAAGAAATTGTTCCTTTTTTGTTTGTTTGTTTGAGACAGGGTCTCGCTTTGTAGTTTAGCCTGCCCTAAGCTCACTATGTAGCTCAGGCAAGCCTCAGATTTGGTAATCCTCCTGCCTCTGCCTTCTGAGTGGTGGGATGACAGGCTTGAGCCACCAAACCCAGCATTTGTAGAGGTGTGGTACTGATTGCCGGTGGACATGAGTCGCCACATCCGATATTGTTGTACATTATTACCAGAGATTGAACCAGGGACCTTGCGCTTGTTAGGCAGGCGCTGGAACCACTCAGCTAAATCTCCAGCCCCCTTAACTCATTCTTGTGAGCTTATTTCCTTTCACTCCTGTTTAAATGGAGGCATTCCCAGGGGTTCTGTTGTACTTTATGATTCTTCTTAGATATTTCAAAATTCAAAGTTTGAGTTCTGTTGCTTTTCTTTTAAAATTATAGCTGCAAATTATTAAATTCCTAGTTTATATCTCTAGTTCAAGCCTCTTTGTTGGCATCT
>PVIC010032284.1:0-20796 GCA_004025085.1 Thryonomys swinderianus
AAAAAAAAAAAAAGAAAAAAAGAAAATGTGGTATACATACATGATAGGATTTTATTCTGCCACACAGAGAACAAAATTCTGTAATTTGAAGCAACAATGATGGAACTGAAGGACATTATGCTAAGGGAAATAAGTCAGGCACAGAAAGACAAATACCACCTATTGTCACTTATAAGTTAAGCTCAAAGAAGTAGAGAATAGAATAGTGGTTATCACAGCCTGAGAAGGGTTTAGGGGAGAGAGGGATGGAAAAAGAATGGTTAATTGGTACAGTTAGAAAGGAGGGATAACTTCTAATGTTCTGTAACACAGTAGAATAACTATGGATGATAGCAATTAGGATTTTGAACTTTTTCAACTGAAAAAAATGATATATGTCTTCAGTGAAAGATATGGCAGTTACTCTGATCTGCTCATACACATTGTGTGTATGTACTAAAATGTCACACTACGTGCAACTACTGTGTCAATGAAAAATAAAAATATATTTTTTTAAAATGTTAACTTTTCAAATGTTAGGGAATCTCCCAGATATCTTCTTGGGGACTCTATTAGAACTCGGTTGGGTGGGGACTCTGGGGTTGGGACTCAGGCCTTGCCTATGCTCTGCCCCTGAGCTGCACCAGCCTCCCTGGTCCTCAGCCTCCCCGTGTGTATAATGATGCAGGGGCAGGACACTGCAGGACCTTCTTTCTGGCCCAGATTTATCTAACTGAAGAGCCGGTGAACGTTGTTGGAGCAGGACATCTCCCAGGATAGCATACCGTCATCCCAGAAGTTGTGGCTATCTCGTTTGGGGCGTCCCTTTGCACACGCCAGCCCTTCCTTCTCCGTTCCCAGCTTTGGGAATAGAACTCCCTGGGACACAGGCAGGCACACAGACCTGGATGACCCAGACACTTGGAGCTGTAAGGGCACCCAGGACCTGGCTCTGCCGACATAACAGGAGACCTTCAGGCAGATCACAAACAAATCACCTCTGCCTCACTGAAGCTCACACCTCCAGACTATCCCTGTGATGCCCAAACTTGGTTGTCTCATCCTGTTCACAAAGCAACATTTTCCAGGCCTCCAATGGATGCAGGGTTTAACCCAGAGCAGTGTTGTTCTTGGAGTTCTTGGACACAACTTATGAACCCAGACAGGGCGCTAGGGCCTTTCTGGCACTACTAACCCTAGTTAAGACCCAGAGGCTGATTCTTCCTCTCCATTCCCAGCCTGTGACCCTTAGGTTCTCACCTCTCAGACTGACACCCAGTTTGTCCAAACCCATCCTGGTCCCAGATGGTCCCTGGAAGACACTAAAAGAACACCCTGGGCTCAAGCACTCCAACCCCGACCCCCAGACCAGCTTGGCCAGGCTGGCACAGAGCAAGGAAGTAGTTATACAGACCACTTCCTTCCAGGTCCCTGTCTTGGCCCCACACTGTAGGGGATCAAGCTGAGACAGCAAAGACACTGTAGGACCAGAGAATAAAACACGTGCTTTATGCCCTGAGGTGAAAGGGAAACTTGAGCAAGGACCCAGCGTTCACAATGCAATGTACAAAAGCGGTCTGTCTTCCTCACCCCAGCTGAGGGTGCTTGACCTAGAAGTGAGCCAGTCCATCAGATTTCAGGGTATCCTGTTCAACGCGCATTTGGTTCGGTTGTTCCTAGCACTGAGAGATAGGTTGTCCTCTGAGTTCCTCTGTCCCCATGGTACACAGAAGGTCAAAGCAGGGGCAGAGCTGGTCCCCTGGAAAGGCTGTGGCAAGCTGGGTCAGAACCGACCCAGGGGCCACCGGTCACAGAAGGGAGGACAGGTCAGAGGTCCGGCGGACGTGGTGAGCGGTGGGTGGCCAGCCAGTCTCCCTGCCTGGATGGCAGAGGTCGTCCCCCGCTGCAGGCGGAGCTGCGCACCTGAGCCAGGTGCTGTCTAGAAAGCGAGCACAGGGCCAGTGCCCCCTCCCCGTTCACTTGCCGCTCCTGGAGCCCCGCTGTCTGCTCATGGCTGTGAGCATCTGGCTGATGTAGGAGGTCAGGAGGTCATCCATCTTGTAACCCTGGAGGGGGGTGAGAAACGAAGCAGAGCACAGAGGGGACAGGACCAGCCACTCAGGCCTGGGCATGCCCCCCCCCACAAACCCTACACTGCTCACCATTCGGTCTCCCTGTCTGCACAGGTGAGGAGTTAGACTCATCGAGCCAGAAGCCTTAGATTCTAAGCCATTCTAAGCCATCTGGCCCCACAGCGAGCTCCCAGCTTGCGGGCCCTCAAGCCTGGGTATGCCTCCCTCTGGAAGTGATGGCCAAGGCTTCTAGATGAGCTAAACTCTGGAAGTTCGTGTTCAGTTCGGGGAGTCTCTTTGCTAATAGTTTGGCAGTTGAATTCAGGAGCAAAAGGGCTATAACCACAGGCAACTGGAACAGCAGCTGTTGAAGGAGGAGTCTGTCCCTCAACCCCAGAGGAGGCCCCTTCCCCAGACTTAAACCAAGCCTCAAACTGACCTGCCTTTGGCCCTGACACGCGGGGCCCAAACTTGGTTGTCTCCTCCTAGTCACACTACTTGTCTCAGGGGCCCACACCGGGTTGTCTCATCCCACACACTACTGCGTCAGGGGCTGGGAGGGCAGCTGAAGCCGCAGGAGGGGCAGGAACCCCTGCCTGACCAGTACGGAACAGCTCTCACCAGTGAAGTCTCACAGAGCAGTTTGCTCCCGCGCACCAAGTTCCCGATGGTGATGTGGAAGTAGGTGTTGCCGCTGCTCCAGTTAGAGATCTTGGTGAAGGGGTGAGTAGTCAGGATGTCCTGGGAGAGCAGAAGGGCCTTGGAGCTGCACAGCAGCCCTCACTCTCCCCAGTGACAGACACCACTTCATGGGCAACCTCAGGCCCTCAGATGAAACACAGTGCACTAAGGAAAGGCCAGCTCTGCATGGAGCTGCTGTGGAAAGCAGCTGTCCCCAGCCAGGGGGACAGCCAAGAAAGTTCAGGAGCGGCCTGGCTTCCTGGAGAGAAAATTGGAAGTTTGAGTGGCCTTTGGGAGCTGACTCTATGGACCCGGAGGAGAGAGCCAGGGAGGGTTTGAGGAAGGAACCAAGAAGCAAACAGGACAGAACCTTGAGGAACACAGTGTACACGGGCTGGTAGATGAACCCACAAAAATGTCTGAAGAAAAATGATTGAGAGTGATAGAAAAAATGTGTTATACATGAAGCCGAGAAGTTGCTGGTCATTGGTGCCCTTGGTCTCACGGGGATGTGGCAGGATTATGCTTTTTGGTCCCTTTTGCTGGCCCTTGGATATGCAGCTACCCGAGCTGGACTGCCATCCTGACCACTAAGGGAGGACAGCATGGTGGATAGAGGCAGCAGCTTGTAGCAGCCAGTGGTGCTGAAAGGCCAAACACTGAAAGGAGCTCATGGGATTTAGCACCAAGAAATCTGTCAGTAACTCTAGGAGAGCAATTCTAGTGCAGCAAATGAGGGGCAAGGGAGAAGACAAGGATCTGCGGACAAGTTTTCAAGATGTGTGGCAAAGGCTGGTGAACAGGGCTGGCAGCTGGCAGGGCCCCCACCCCCATTCTTCCTGCTCACCTTGGTTCTGGGATCAATGAGGCTGACCCCATACTTGTTGATGGCAATTAAGAGGATCTCGGGGAAGTTTGGCTCTGTAGTTTGCTAGCAAAGAAAGATGGAAACCCATCAGGTGGAGACCAGAGTAGGGAAGCATTTAGGGGCAGGAATGGAGCCACCCCAGCCTGTTGGTGCCAGGGGTAGGCGCTGCCATGGTCTCCACCTCTGTCCTGTCCTCAGTGCTGCCCACACTCCTCTGCAGGTCCCCAGAACAGTCCTGTCCCTTCTGTCTTACTTCTCTAGGACTCTTTGCTATGTTCTTTCTCTCGATCCATGATTTCCCATCTGTGAAAAGCCCTCCTTGAAGCTTACACCTGCTCCAGCGATACCCACCCCCTGCTCCTTGTGCAGCCAAGTTTCTCATGAGCCTCTTTACCATCTGCTTCTGCTCATGTCCCTCAGCTGTCCTCCACCCAGCAGCTAGAACAACCATTCACCCCAGGGCCCATGTTTAGAAGCCTCTGAGGCTCCCCACCTGCCCCAGCACCTGCTCGCCAACCTGCCCTGCTGCCCTGTCTGCTCACCTCACTTACGCCCTGTATTACTCACTCATACCCCCAGGCCTCTGGCTGTGCAGAGCACTTCCCAGGGTTTCTGGAAAGCTCAAGCATCACCTGCTCCAGGAAGCCTGGCCAGGCCGCCTCCCCAGTCCAGGCAGGGCCTCCCGTACTCTGCCACCTTGGCGAAGGTTTCCACTGTCACAGCACAGGCCACCCTCCACTCTTCTGGCTGGGCCTCCAGGCTGAGCCTCTAGTCCCTTTCTCCCCAGGGCTGAGCCCTGAGTTAAGACACTTAACTAGATCTAAGTACTAAGAGTACTTCCCTCAACAGGGCAGCTGTTCAAGGCCATCACCATTTGCTGCAGTCTGAGGGCAGAGTCTCTGTGCCTCATCCCCTTCCTGCCCTCTTCCTCGTCCCTGAGGATCTCCCGTGGCATACCTTCACCTCAAAGAAGGCTGAGCCGAAGGTGGGCCACTTGAAGATGAGCTTCAGGAAGGCCAGCTTGGCCTCCTCCTTGGATTTTCCTGCGTGCTTGTTGAAGTAGGCAACGATAGACTGCAGAAGGAAGGGGACAGGGCAGTCCGCTCACAGCCCTCCCCTCCCCTTCCTGTCTACTTCCTGTCTGCACTGTCAGGGCCACACAGGACAGATGGTCCTGTGGAGCCAAGGCAGCTCCCACTTTATCCAGCAAGGGGGACCTCTGGTCTCTTCTCCTTCCCCAGGAAGGCAGGCCAGAGCTATCAAGTAAAATCAGGGACAGTTGGAACCAGGACAAAGAACTCTCATGGGGCCATGGAATCCTTGGCATGGAGGACTAGAGAATAAAGCTCACGAAAGCTGAATGTAAGGTGAGCTCAGTTGCACGTAGGAGCCATGACAGGCATTCTGCTGGGCTGGTGGCCAGCACCTGCCTCTCAGTCTCATGGTGTCCCCAGACACCTTCCCTCGTGTCTCCCCCACTCACCCGCTTCCAGTCATCAGGAGAAATCTGCCGGATGAGGTCTTGAGGCACCAGCTCCCTTAGAAGCTTAGGGATACTGGGGAAGTAGGACTTGTCTTCCTCGAATTTGACCCTGTAGATCAGCGCCCCCAGCTGCAAGACCTCCTCTCGTGTGCACTTGTGATATCCCCGGAGATACTTAGGCAGCTCCTGCCGGAGACAGAGCAGATCACAGGCATCGAGGGACCTGGAGTTAGCAGGCTCCTTCCTTACCACCCCAAGGCCCAGCTTCAGATGATCCTGCTCCCCCAGCATAAGGGTGCAGGACAGGGAAACTGCAATATGACTCAGTTTCCACACTATCATTTCAAAGTACAGCCATGTCAGAACATTATTCATTTCTCCTCCTAATCATCCAGTGAGGTGAGCAGCTCCATGCACAGATGAAGACCTCGGAGTGACCAGCTAGTGGACCTGAGACCATCTCATGCCTCTCCTCTCTAGCTTCTGTCCTCCCTTAGAAAAAGCTTGTCAGTCTGGCCTCCTCCCATGATGCTCCCATGGGGCTGGCTGGTTTCATTTGGCAGTACCAGCCTCTCCACTTCCTTGAACTTCTAAACCTGAAACCAGAGCAACTCAGGAGGGGCATGGGCAAGAAAGCAAAGCACTATCGTAGTCCATGAAGCTGTGGGACCATCTCATACAGCACTGTGAGTGTAAAGAAACAGAGACTGGCCTGAGGTCACACTGCCGAGCAGAGGCCCGTGTCATTCCCTGTTCGTCCATCTTTCTATCTCCCCACCCACCTAGCTAGCTACTTATTCATCCACCTTCTCCTCGTTTATGGGTCTGCCTCACCCACCACATCCATCTCCCCGTTATCCATCTGCCACACACCTAGCCACTCCCGAAATCATCAGCATTCGTCCTTTTAACTACCCATTCATTCAGGCTCACATTCATTAAGCCATCCAAGGATCCTACAGATGCATTTCAACGTCTACTAAGAGCCAGGCTCTGTAAGCAACGACACATGCCCTTCCCCTTCTAATAGAACTTATAGTTTCAAGGGAAAAAAGATATACTGACAATAAATATGCCAAATAATGTACAATTACAATCTTTGAAGGAACTGCTCTTATCAAGAGTGATAAGAGCACACAATAAGGTGGTGTGATCTAGTCTCAGGGACAGGGAAGACTTCCTTTAAGCTTAGACATACAAAAGCGTAGTAAGTGAGGGAAAAACTGGGGTGAACTAAGCCAAGAGGTGCCAGAGGAAGCAGCGGAAGCAGGCAAAACTTGGGGCTACACCGGTGTCATTGGAAGACACCAGCTTTCCACTGGAAAACAGTGGGTTGAACTGTGGCAGAGACAATGGAGAGACCAGGAAAGAGATCATTACTGTCACCTGAAGGAGAAGACAGGCCTGACCCAAGTCAGAGGGGACAGACACAGTGCAAGTGAGATGTCAGATGTTCAGGAGGTAAAATCAGTAGGCCAGTGATTCTGGATGTGGGAGACGGCAAGACGAACCCTCAAAATATTTGTAGAATTGCACAGAGCCTTTGGTTATGCTCAGCCACAGCAGCAGGATCTGTGACTAAGAGGACAGCTAGACACCGCAGGAAGCACCTGAACGGGCAGGACTGTGAGCTGGGGGGAAGCACTGTCTAGCCGTGAGGGCTGGAAGATCTGGAAGCAAAGGATCTGACCTGAGGCCATGCCCAGGGGCCCAGGGATCTTGACAGGAATCCACTAGAGGCAGCTGCTGGAGGCCTCTCCCTGGCAAGGGCAACTGCTCTCTCCTTTCACAAAGTAGGGCAAACCCAGCAACATGTGGAAGCAACAGGAGTAGAGAAGTTGTGGACAGCTCACCTGGTAATAGTGAAAGATGGAGTCGGCCATAGGGTCCTTGCCTGGCACTGTGGTAGTCCACAGTTTCTTCATGAAGAACACCTGGTAGGTGAGCGAAGGCACGATTCCTGTGGCACAGGGCAGCTGGTCACCCAGGAAAATCCCAGCACAGAGGGTACCCAGGGTTAGCCCTAGAGGAGAACTTTGCTCGGGCCCCACCCAGGTGGGCCTGGCAGCATGGCCCTGAGCCAGTCAGTACTTGCCCTCTCTGGGCCTCAGAGCATCCCAGGACCCAGCCCCATTACCATCCTTGATGGGCCGTGCTTTCTTTATCCAGTCTGTCAGGTGTCGAACAAAATCAAAAAAGAAGTCATTCTCGGGGACGCTGATAACCTATGGACATGTCATTGGAATTCTGTTCATTTTAGTTCAAGTAATACTGGCTTTTCTGACTTTCCTAACCAAGTGGTTCCTTCTCTAGAAAGACTACACCCAGTTGGAAGGGGTTTCCTCATTTCAAGAGTTAACTGGCCCTCGCATGGCAGCGAAGGAACCAGTGAAAGCAAATTTGGAAACACAAGGGCTGATTAAAAAATACAGTATGTGTTTAAATCTTAAAAATTAATTACAGTAAAAGATATATTACCATCAATCACCCTCAAAAAACTCTTCCTTGCATCAAATCTGCTTATCCTATTGTTCTTGCCACTTTCTGAAGCAGTTCTGGGAGTTTTCTCATGAGTATCTTCACAAGGCAGGACCAAAAGTACAGTTAATGCTGCTGCTGAGTCATCCAACAGAAAGGCAAGCTCACAAAAACACCCCACCTCCTCCACGACATTCACCCGCTCTGTCACCGCGTGACTTCTGGCTCTTCCTCAAAGTGAGAATAGCCGTGAAAAGTAAACACTCTCCATCGATTCAAGACAGCAAAGCAGCCATGACAGCATAAATAAACACTCAAGAAAGAAGGCTTCCGGTACCGCTTCAGAAAGAGGCAGGAAAGGCTGGAAAAGTGTGCTGAAAGCGAGGGGAAGTATCTTGACAGGACTAGTGGCAATGTGTCTCTTACTGTCATAAAAAATTTTAATTTGAGCATGCACCCTGCTATCCAGTCATACCTTGCATGTGAGAGGGTCTAGCGTATTTAGAACATGCAGTTCCTGGCACATGGCTCCCAGAGGCTCTGAGCCCGTGTGCACTGCCTAATGCCTCAGAAGGGAGGTTTAAGGGCAGGTGCTCCCCTGAAGGGCAGCTTCAGGGAGTAAGAAGGAGGTGGGCATAGTTGGATGTTCCGTGCCAGTGCTTCTTCCCCACCCCAAAAGTCCCAGAAAACCTGCCAGCAACCAGCAGGCAGCCAGCCGATGACCCACCTTGTCTGCAATTTTGACAAAGAGGCTGAATCCCTCAGAGGACTTGAGGAGCAGCCGGGTGGCGATGTTCTGGCAGAAGTCCTTGGCCTTGGTGCTGGACTCCACTTCAAAGGCCTGCAGGTGGGGCTCACATGGCTCCTGCAGGCCTTTCCCGGGCCTGGTCCTCCCCCGCCTCCCATTCAGGACACCCTCCCTCAGAAGGGGATTCTCTTTGGGTCCAGAGGTGGGCACAGCAGTTTTAAAAAGCAAAAAGCAACTCTTGCTTCAGTGTCCTTAAGACTCATCCAAGCAGAGCTTGGAGTCAGCCTTGACCTCCCAAACAGGAGGGGCGGCAAAGGCCAAGGGCCTCAGAGATGCAGTAATGAGAAGAAGAAAGACTTGAGGCAGAGGAAGAGCAGATTCCACAGGGGTAGAGGAAAAGCAGTCCAGAGGACGAGAGTGGAGGTAGAGGAGTGGAGAAGGAGTGAGTAAGACACACAACTTTTGGATGGTAGGGGATGGAAGGGGTCCAGGGGAGGCCTGGAGCTGCAGGCCCAGGAACAGAGCTGGGACTAGGGAGAGGGCAACAGCAGAGCCCAGCTCTGGCAGATACTGCTCAGAGGGAAGGAGGAAAGGCCAGAGGGAGGAAGGGCTGGAGGAGGCTTCTCGAGGAAGCTGCTCTAGGAAGCAAGGGCCAGGACCAGAGACCAGCGCATCTGTGCCCTGTTGGCACTACCCTGACTGCACCAAGGGCAGGAAGATGAGGCAGCACTGTCAGGGGAGCAGGTGAGGTGTCCATCTCTGTGTCTGCCAAGGGAACCCCATCTGTCAGAGTGTGAGGCTCCGGAGCCAGCGCCCCTCACCTCATCCGTGTCATCGGGGAAGTAGACTTTGTGGAAAATCTGAGTGGTCTTGTGCTGGATAGCCTCCACCTCCACTAGGTGCGGAGGGTACTTCCGGGACCCGTTTCTGAAAATAGAGCAGGAGACAGGTTCATGGAACCAAGGGGACCAGGGAACCGAGGAAGCCGGAAGCACAACCCCCAGCCTGCTGGCCACGCCTCCTCTCAGTGGGACCCACCCTCAGAGGACTC
Source organism: Thryonomys swinderianus (assembly GCA_004025085.1). NCBI lineage: Eukaryota > Metazoa > Chordata > Mammalia > Rodentia > Thryonomyidae > Thryonomys > Thryonomys swinderianus. The sequence continues at coordinate 9,361 of PVIC010032284.1, forward strand.
AGTGCCTCAGTGGGACCCACCCTGCACCCCTCATAGCCCTGATCGAGCAGGGCTGTCAGTAGCCAACCACGGAGGGCTGTGGTCAGGTGTGGAGGCGAGAGTCTGCAGCACGGCCCAGTATGCAGAGCGTGTGCCTCGCAGCACTGCAGGAATTCAGGGCCATGCCCCAACCCCCAAAGGGTTGTCCCACAGCCCTGTGCGGCCACTGTACCTCAGGGCCTTCTGGAGCCGCTGCAGGCAGTCGATGGCCAGGGGACAGTGCTTGCGGGACTGCAGGAAGCGCTGCACGTGAGGCAGCAGGATGTTGCTGGGAGGGAAGAGGCCTGTGCACAGCCAGAGCAGCTCCCAGCCGCGCTCCTCGCTGTACCTGCAGGAGGCAGCACCCTGGGAATCAGAGGGACCTCTGCACCCTCGCACCACCCCAGCTCTTCACCTGACCTGAGGACCAGCACAGACCCGCATCCCGACAGGCAGATCCAGTGAGCGCCACACAGTGTGGTCGCCCTTATATGCCAGGCCTCACACCATTCCCATAATTCCACATGGAGACAGACAGGTGCTCGTGCCAGGATGGAGATTCAGTTACCAAGCACTCCATCCACGACGGGCCTTCCCAGGGAACATCACTACATGACACCCTGGCGGGACCCAAGACCTCACCCGCCCTGGGAGTGGCCCTGCATTCCACCCCCAGCTCCCTCAGGCACCACCCAGGCTCCTTGGGGAGGAGGTGGCTTTGATTTAGGCTCTGAAGGACAGAGCAGGCTGATGTGCACAGAAACGGACGCAAGGTCTGCCCAAGAGCACAGCATACACAAAGGCCCGGCAGTGCAGAAAGATCCGATGTGTGGTTCCAGGGCAGCTGTGTGCACAAGGTCAAGGTAAAGACAGCGACAAGCTTGGGAGGCAGGTGGGCACTGAGAGGGAAGGTGGCGCTTTCCTTTTTCTCCTAGGTGACTTCCCACTCCTGCCTCAAAGTGGCCCAGTGAGGGGCCCAACAGCTCCAACGCATGAGCATTTTCAGCACCAGCCTCCCCGGCAGCCAGCTCGGCCGAGCCAGGACAGCCCAGCCTTCCCCAGAAGTCCCCAGGGCTGCAGAGCTGAGCAGAAGCAGCTCAAGTGGGCCACAGGAGCAGCAGTGGGAGGAGTGGGCATGTCACTAGGAAGGGAGACCGACTCAGGCCGTGGTCCTCTTGGTCTCTGACCGGTGGACGCCAGGCCTCAGGCCCAGTGAGGCCCTGAGGAGTTACAGCAGCTCTCTTCCAGCGGAGCGCCGGCGCGGCTTACCTGATGTGGTTGTCGGTCAGCTGCTTCAGGATCTGCACATAGGCCTCGTCCTTGAGGGGCTCGGCCTTCAGGGCCCCCTCAAAGATCTGGTCAGTGAGCTCGTTGACAGAGCGTGTCCTCTTGGAGGGGTAGTCGCCCATGTACTTGAGCACGGGTGAGAGATGTCAAGGAAGGGTGTGCAGCCTTTTGGTGGGGGGGCTGGGTGGGGAGGCAGGAGGCCACGGTCCCCTGGACCTGGGCCTCAGGCTACTCAGTTACAAAACAGGCACCATCTCCTCACTTCTCACCTCCCCTGGCCACCTCCTCGCAGATGCCAACCCCACGGCCCATTTGCTCATAACAAGCAGGACGGACTTTCCAAATCACCCATCTAAGTGCCGCCCCTGCCCAGGAGCGTCTCCACAGCCCAAGGCTCTTCACGGGGCTCGGGAACCTTTCCTAACCCCTAACCCAACATTGCCGTCCAGACGTGCTCAGTGACTCTGCACCCCTGAGGCACCCGGCTGACTTGCCCTCCTTCAGTATGCAGTGCTCCCAGACATCTCCCTTTGCCTGGGCGAGTCCTAGCCAGCTGTCAGGTCAGCCTGGACCTCGCTTCCCCCACAAAGTCCTCCTCAGCCCCTTCAGGCTGGGCCAGCTCCTGTGCTGTTCGGCCCCTCACAACACAGTTTCTGGTCAGCGTGTTGCCCCCTGAGGCCAGGGGCTGGCTCTGGTTGCAGTTCTCTCTACATAGCTGGCCCAGCACAGGGTATTTCTTATCTGTAACCAAATGGCAGGGCCACGGGAGACAATGGACAAGGAAGCCCCTTGCACACAGGTCCAGGACCAGCCTGCCCCTCAGGAGGAAAGAAAGGTCCAGTTGAGGATTCGGGAACCCTGCCTGTCCTGGTCCCCTGCTGGCAGCCCCTGCCTGTCTGCCACTCCTGGGGTGGATATCAATGAAGGCCAAGCAGGCCTCCTGGGAGAGCTCCTCGCTGCCCAGAATCTTCTTGAGCAGCGCTTGCTTGAGCGGCTCCCGCGTGTGGCTCCACAGCCGGTCCTTGCCTCGGGCTTTGGACACCATGACGCGGCTCAGTGTGTGCTTAGGTGGTGGTCTGTCATGGCACAGGGACAGTCAACACAGGAACAAGGGTGGGTTAAGAAGAGGTGCATGCAGGTGGTGAGATGCCTGCCCTGTACCTTCCCTGAAGCTGCTGAGGGCAGGAACAGGCTCTGCTGTTCTCCACCCCGTCTTGCCACCAAGGAAGCAAATGCCACTTTCTCCAGAAAGCCACTGGCAACCCCAGCCCAGGCACACAGTCACAGCTGCCCACCCTCCTGCCCATCTCCCCAGCAGGACTGAGGGTGTGCAGGTGTATGTCAGGCGCCCCAGGACCTTCCTGGGCGGCCTAGTCGCGGTCTCAAGGAGCTCCTCAGAAGGGCCAGCTTGGTGGACAAAAACTACCACAGGCACCACCCTGTGGCCGCTCCCCTGAGCTGTCACCTGAAGTAGTCGTAGGAAAATTCCTCCAGTGTGTAGGGCTTGCTGCGCACCTCCGGCTCCACTGTGCGCAGCTGCACGTCCTGCCTCTGGTCCGGGGTCATGGTGACCAGAGCCTAAGAGATGAGAGGTGAGCTCCACTTGGGACCACTGGGATGAACACTCTAAAACTCGATGCCCTCTGGCTTCGCGCCAGGAGAGCCCACTTCCTTAGCATGGGCCGCATGGCCTTTCTGAGCCCGGGAGCCCTTCTCCTCCCCAGGACTCTGCCGCCTCATCAGGCTGGGCTCCCAGCTGCCGAGTCACCCGAGCCCAGCTCAGGAGCTCCCGAGGAGCTGGGCGTGGGGGCTCCCCAGAAGAGTCAGGCCCAGCTGCCCCTGTGCCTCGCTCCCCCGCCCCTCCTCCCTTGCCTCCCCTTGGCGGTTCCTCTTCTGATGTATCTCCAGGCCCTGCGCTAAGTCTGTGGTCCCTTACACCCCCTGGAATAGCTCCACCGAAGCTCCATGTCATTTCTCCATTGCAGTGCCTCGCTCTGTTTTATAGATGTGACAAGGTAACAGAAGAGTCCAGAGGAGCCTCCCACACCGCCTCCCACCCCCCGGCCACATACCACGATCTCCCGCGGCGGCATGGTGACAGTGGGCATGACATACACACAGTCCGTGGGGAAGTCCCCACGCTGCTTGGTCCTCTCATTGATGCCATTGGCCCAGCCTGAGTTCATGACCTGCTCGCCCGTGTCGTGGTCCAGGATGATGAGGTCTCCCTTGGCGAAGCTGAGGAAGCCCGACTCCTCACCCGCTTCAGACAGAGTGGAGCAGGGCCGCGTGCAGGCAGAGAGAGAGAGGTAGGGTCGCAACGTCTTCGTTTGACTTGATAATCTAGAAGCCATAGCTTTCCACTGAAGAGTGGAAGCTGTTTGCCTCATGGCTGGTGCTCTGTCTCCTGCCTCCCCCCGTTATGACCCTTCACACAGACAGGGCCACCTTCTGTGGCTTTCCGTGGCCCTTAGGAGAAAACCTACGTGCGTGGGCCTGTGGTGAGCTGGCCTCCCTGACCCCTTCAGTCCTGTGCCATGCTCGTCCTCCTCCCTCCCTCGAGCCATTCCACTGAAACCAAACCAGGCCATTCCCGGATGTGCCAGCTTTCCCCTGCCTCTCTGCTTGGCTTCTCTGCCCACCGCCTCATCACCCTGCTCAGTCCCTTCCTCCGGGGCCCCTGGCTGCCCGGGGCCTTCTTGCTGAGCTCCTACAGCCTCTAGGCTTCCTGAATCATTGTCTCCTTCCCCGCCTGGGGGAAGGTCGGCCCACTCTGGCTGGGCGTAGGGGGCCTGGGAGATGCTCAGCCAGGGTAGTCATTATGCCACTGGGATTTGAAGGCAGAGGGTTTTGGAAAACCCCAAGAGGAAGAGCTACAATCTAACTCGAGAAAGTGACAGAAGACAGGGCCTGAGGGACCTGAGAGAGGAGGAGGAAGTTCCCCAGGGGTCACATGAAGGCCAAGCCCTGCTGTCTCACCCAGTGTCTGTGGATGGCAGATGACAAAGCACTAACATCCCCAAGTCGGTCTCCTGAAGCCCTGGCTACCGTGCTGGCCACCACTCACCGGGGTTGGGGTTGTCCTGCAGGGCCACCACATACTTAGACCGCTTCCGGAGTCCCTCCAGGAACGTGACCACCAGGTCACGGATGTCCTCAGCGTTGCTGGATGTGAAGGTGTACTCGTCCCCCTTGATGGTGGCCAGGGTGAAGCTGGGGGCTGTCAGTTTTGCTCCCCTGCAGGACCAACACGGAGAACAGGGCCCGGCCGGGGTCAGTCCTGCCCGGTCCGAGTGGGTCTCAGCACAGCCCAGATCAGAGCAGCCCAGCGAAAGCCAGACACGGCACTCCCTGAAGGAGACCAAGGCCAGGCAAGTCAGCAGCGCAGCCACCGGGGACAGGAAAGACAGAGCACGGCCGGTCTGGCCAGGGAGACACGGCTGGCTCAGAACGTCTCAGTACCGACAGACACAGCCCTTGCAGAGGCCCGCAGAGGCCCAGCCCACACCCTTGTCCTCTGAGTCCTGCTTGCCCATCAAGTCCCAGCCTAGATGCCACTTCTTCCAGAAGTTCTCCCCAGTCCTCACGATACTGTCCTTGTCCCCTATCTGTCTCCTCAAGTGACTGAGCTCCAAGGGGCAGGACTGTCTGTGATCACTGCACCCTCTGTGCCCGGTCAGAGTGGGCGTGGCCCAAGTGGGCACAGGGCACTATCCTCCTCCAGGGACCTGTGCTCCTGTCCTCTGTGCACTGCACTTTTCAGTTTCCAAAGAGCCCCTCCCACCCGTCTGTCTGTGTCTACCCTCCCTACCTGCTGCTGGACACAGCCATGATCTCCGGAAAAGACAGCTCCAGGAGCACCTGCTCCTGCTCATCCACAAAGTAGACACCCGTCCAGTTGACAGCCACAATGACATCATTCTTGGGGAGGCTGGGGCCTGGGACAATGACAGAAGCACTGAGAGGGACGTTCACTTTCTCCTGGGCCCAGCTCTTCCCAGTCCTCACAGCCATCAAGGAGGCAGAACACACTGGGAGTATACTGGTTTCCAGCTTCCAAGTACAGAGACTGAGACTCAGAATTCAAGGCCATCCTACAATCCAAGACCCAAGTGCTAGACCAGGAAGTGCAGACAGTGCTGGATCAGGAAGCTCGGTGTCAGCCCCGTCCCTTCCACTGGTCTCGTGTAGCTCTGGACAAGTACCCGGTGGTTTGAGAGTGGGACCCCAGGGCTCCCTCTGGCCCCGGTGTCTGGCAACTGAGTGCAGGCCTGCATAAAGCAGGTGCCCAGTAACAATGGCCCAAGGCCGACAGATGGCCTGCATGTGTTGCTGTTGGCCCCACTTGACTCAGCGTTGGCAGAGCTCCCAGCAGAACTGCCTGCCATACTGTAAGCCACCCTCTTCACAGTCAGTGCTTTAATCAGTCCGTTTCGGGGCAATTCAACTCAGTGTGCCCCAGAGTCTACTGGACGGTGGCCCACGGCAATGTGACCCGAGAAGACCGTGGCCGCTGACTGAGAGCCTGGTTGAACTTCCTCCCTCTGCCCTGAGGCCCACAGGTGAGGAGCTGAAAGAATGCGAGGCCAGGGGTACCTGAGAACTTGTAGGCTTCATAAAACCGAGAGAAGAGCAAGGGCCACTTGAAGCGGGCATAGTTCACCACGTCTTCTTTGACCTTCTGGGCATCAGTCCTCCTCTGTGCATAAATCCCCTGGAGGAAGAGGGACAGAGGACAATGTACAAGCTCTAGAAGTCAGATGTCCCTGCTTCGACCCAGGGGTGGCCCAGAGTTGCCACACCCACTGTACATCATGGCTTCTAGCCCATCCTTCAGCGTCAGAGTGCCTGTGTGAGGCTCTGCTTCCATGCGGGTCCCAAGGCACAGAGTTGGAGGTACACAAAGGTACCACCCTGCCCTGCCCCAGGAGCTCCAAATCAGCAGCGACAGGCTGTGTCTGTCAGGGATCAGTGTCTAGGATCTAGTGGAGGCCATCACTGCTGCAGAAGCCAGTGGCCAGCCCCTCCCCCGGATGCCCCTGCCCTTCTTGGGCAGGCTCCTTAGCTCAGGAAGGAACTTCTCACCCTGGTCACAGCCCAGGATCCAAGAGAGGGGTGCAGAAGGAGCCTGTACCTAGAGTGGCCAGGCAGGAAGGTGGCTGGGGTTCTTTTAGGAAAAGAAGTGCACATGGCCTAGACACTCCCAGGACCAGGGGTGTAGCTCAGTGGCACAGCACATGCGTGGAGAGACATTGCTCAGCTGTGACCAAGCAGGCCTGGTGGGAATTTAGCAGGGAGATGAGAGGAGAGATAGGGGCAGCATGGGGTCCAGGTGAGGGAGAGGAATGTGGTGTGGCAGGGGCGTTGGAGGTAGGTTCACCCTGAGTTTGATTCTTGGTACCAAAAAAACAAAGTGATGCCCAGACACTCCCCCCACTCCAGTGCCGCCTCCACTCCTGATCAGTTGCTCTCGGGAAACCCCTCAGGGGTTCCCTTAGGGCCTACAGGACGTGGGCTAATTCTGCTCTGTGTCCCTGGCACCCAGCCCAGAGGAGACAGAAGACAGGCATGACTGATAACGGTAGAGAAACAGCTTCTGGAGGGCCCAGCAGCCCCACAGAAAGACACTAGTTGGCGAGACTGTGACCTTGATGGCTCAGTTCCCAACCTCCTCCAAGCCCTCTCCGGGGCTTCCTACCTTCTTGTGGGCAGCAATGGCCAGATGGGCCCACTTCTCAAGTGTCTTCAGGGGCGTGATCTCGCGGTCAGGGATGTAGGTGGGCACGAGGTTCAGGAGGCGCTCCAGGATCATTTCGGAGCCATAGTCCACAAAGTACTGCTGGGAGGCCAGCTCAGCCAGGTCATCTTCCTAGGGCAGGAGGGCTGAGTCACACCCTGGTTCATGGGAAGTCCCCTTTGGAAAGTCCTTGCAGACCACGAAGGGCAGGGCCCCCTCCGGGACCCGCACCTTTGGGACCCTTTATTCTCATGGCTTCTTGTCTGCTCAGGAGACCTGTGAGCTTCCTAAGGCCAAGGCCACTCTCCTGCCTCCTCTTGGGTCCAGCTGCTGAACTTGCAGGGCTAGACTCTGACTACAGGCGGGTGAACAGATCCAAAGAGGGCAGCCGCTGCACATCCACGCCTGTGGGACAGCAGCCGTGCTGCTAAACAAGAGAAGACATTGTACCTGTCCTGAGGAACTAGAGGCCTGGGAGCCCTGGGGTGGTCAGAGTGATGGGGTGACTATCACCCCATTCACCAGGACTGTCTCTGCCATCATTGCTGTGCACCTGGGAGACAGTCAGGACTGCAGAGTGCCAGGCAGGCTCTGGACACTGGCCCTTCTCTGCCTGGGCTGGTGTATGATAGCCAGGGATGCCTGCCTGGGAGCCCCCAGGCTCCAACAGTAGAAGCAATACAGATAGGGTCCGGCAGCCTTGAAGTCAACAGATATTTTCCAACAAGTTTCAAATATTTTAGAATTTTAGCAAATTATACAGCTGGTATAACACTTAATGAGTGAATATTAGCTTATCATCACCTGGTTCACCATTATCATCACCACTACCATGCTACCAATAATCACCATGGCCACCAATATCAATCATCATCAACAACATCACTACCACTAACACCATCGTTATACATGTTAGCACTGCCATCACCCCTACCACGCTCCACAACAACCACCCTCTTCATTTCCATTGGGCCCTCCTCATCTTCATCACAATCACTAATGGAGTCACAAGTACCATCAGAAAGTGCAAGAGGTTGCCTCTCACTCACCTTCTCACACCTGTACTCCCCGAACTTGACCCCTCGCACCACCTGCTGGTAGATGAGGTTGGTGGCCACGTTGTCTTCGGAGGGGCTGTGCCAAGGCGTGAAGACCTCCTTCCGGAAGAAGAGCCTCCATGGTGCATTGCGCTCCTGGGCACCCTGCTCCTTTGCATACTGTTCACACTGGGAGATGGCATCCATAACATGGTCACTGCCACTGCCCAGGGAGGACACCTGCGGGCACAGGAGAGACCGCTCAGAGGAAGAGAGGCAGGCACAGGGCCAGGAGGAACTCTGCGGAGCCATCAACTGTGTCGCCTGTTTTAGGCCAGATGGAAATGAGGCTCAGATAGGCAGAAAGCTGTCCTGGTCCCCAAAAAGCAGTCACAGAAGGGAACTGCGGATCCCAGCCTTAGGCTCAGAGCAGGACTCAGTTGCTGTCTTTCCAGACCAAGTAATGGGCATATTCCATGTGACCCCAGGACACATCTTTTGTGAAATGTTTGGAGAAATGGTCACGGAAAACATAGGGGAGTGTGTGTGTGTGTGTGTGTGTGTGTGTGTGTGTGTGTGTGTGTGTGTGTGTGTGTAAAATCCAGTGCACTGTGCCCAGCCACAAGCTCTGTCCCTGGACTGGCCAAGCAGAGGTGAAAGCCAGAAGCCCCAGGCCCAGCTCCGTGGAGAAGGCCACAGGACTGAGCTGGGTGCGCACATGCCAGCTATGGACGACAAGCGGAAAGGAGTGCGCACCTGTTGAGCTCTCAGTCTCACGTCACAGCAAGCGGATACAGAAGCACATTCCCAGGTGCTCCCAGGAACGGAGCAGGGCACCACAAAAGGGTTCCTTTAGCCTGGGCACATGCCATCCTCAGGGCTTGGGTTTCCATCCGCCAAGCCCTGGGAGCTTCTCCTTAGTGCCTAAGAGTCCACCACCATCCTGATGAGCCGGACAGGTTGAGGTTACTCCTGGCCTAAGCAACCCACTGGAGGCCACCTGAGCTCATGAGCACTACACTGCGGTAGGGGCCTGCTGCCTTGACGAATGGCACCAGGAGGGGGCGCTGTAGGCTGCTATACCTTATCAAATAAGGCGATGTAGAGCGAGAAGCCAAACCGATCCCTGAGGGAGATCTTGTCCGCCAGGGCATTGCAGAGCTCCTTGGCTGTGGTCGCTGAGTCCGTCAGCAGGGTCTTGGTAGTCCCATCCATGAATGTCACAGGCAGCATGATGGGCTTCTTGGACTTGGTGGCCTTGAGTTGAGAAGAGATTTGGGGCTCATTTCCAAGCAGCCGGCTGCCTGCACTCTGGCCCCATGCTCTCTGCGGCTCTGAGCATCCCGCTAGGACACCGCCTGCCCATCACAGGCGGCAGGCGTGCTGCACAGCCTCCCGGATATGGGATGGGAGACTCTCCACTCATTTCCCACAAGCATCATAAGACTCTACAGATGGTATCATCATCCCCGTGTTACTGCTGAACTCCCCAAACCCAGGTCTCTCTGGCATAAGACCAGCAAATGGGACTCGATGATCCTTGGGGTGCTGTCCTGCGCCCAGGTAGAATTTGAGGGTGGGCACTTGGGGAACCACTGAATCTCAAAACAGGGAGTATTTGGGGGCACCAGAGTATGGTGGAGGGTCACCTGCAACTCCAGCCAGCTGGGTGGCTGTGTCCTTGTCCCGTTGACGAAGGTCCTCCTCAGACGCTCCTCACAGTACGGGGCATAGCCAGGCGGGCCCCCATGGATGAAGTTCCGCAGGTACTACACACAGGGGTGGGTGAGGCAGCCCCACCCCAACAGCCCGGGCCTCCCCACCCAGACCACAGCCGCATGCACACTCAGGACCTGCCTACTGGGGCAGGGCTGCCTGCACCGCTGTCTCCGGCCACAGCTCCCACTGCACTTGGACAAAGGCTATGGACTATGCCTCTGCTACAGAACCACACAGTGCAGAACAGAGCCAAGCAGTGGCTACTTGGACAGAGGGACTCAGGGGTGCAGGGCCAGGCGGGAGGCCCTGGTGGGCTCTTTCTCTGCCCGTGCTCAGTGCCAGGATGGGGCCGGCCCTTCAAGCCCGGGGACCTCTTCTACCTTGACGAACTTCTCCGAGGGGGCGAAGCAGCCCACACAGAGAGACACAAGGATCCAGCCGCGGGCGTAGCTGCTCTTGGATGGGTTGTGGGTGAGCTGCTTGCTGATCTGGCAATAGATCTCATCCCTGTGCAGGAAGGACCACCTCAGAGGTGCGGCTGGTCCCACCCAGCAACAGGTCGGCCATTCTGTCCAGCTTTCCCAGGACCAGCAGGAGGAGTCAGAGGGGGCCAAGTGGGAGGCAGTGTGTTGTGCACCAGCCCATAGTCAGGGCGGCAGGGACAGCACCGGCCAGCGCCTACCAGTACAGCAGGAAGGAGCCAGGGTTGGCTGAGCAGGGACTGTGCACCTAGTTCTCTAATGTTTGGATATTTAAGTACTGAGGTTATAACAAGGAAAGTGATTTTTGTGATTTCATTTGAAAATAGTCCATACGTGATTTTTGTGTAGAAAGATGAGCTGAGGTTTATAAAGCACCTGGCACAAAGCCTACCCCAGTGAGCCTCCAAGAAAGGGCAGCTGCCGTGGTCATCGCCACCGTGACATTTCTTCTATGCCCTGAACTGGGAACTCACATGGCAGCCTGCAGGCTCAGGGACAAGGGCAGGAGCATGGTGACACGATCACCACCAGGGGGCGCTCCTGCTTCTCCAAGAGGAGAGCTAGGCCGGAGACTGACTGGTTCCCATATTTTGAGAGTTCACAGCCCAACAGACTTGGAGTAAATTCTAGATATTGTCAACTTTTTATGATAACAAAAACATTGCGTGTGATGCGCATACACACACACACACACACCCATGTCCCTGATCATTTCATAAAATGGTCATTCTAAATAGCCAAGGAGTAGGAAGGGTAAAATTAGAACAGAAAGGACAATCCTTGTAAGTGTAGCTGTAGTTCCCAGCTTGTTGGAGACCAGCGAAAACCTAGCCCTTTCCACTGGGGTCTCCAACCTGACCACTCACTTTACAGACGGGAGACAGGCTGGGAGGGGGGAGGGATTTGCTCTGCGGTGGGCGTTAATATTTCCCTTGACAGCCTCAGAACCTCAGGCGTGGAAGAACTTGACCAAGGTCGCAGGACCAGCCAGCAGCAGTGCCAAAAACAGGCTTCACCTGTTGCTCAGGCGATGGTGCCACACCCAGCCCCCAGAAGGCCCTGTCAGGGGTGTGGGGTTCCCCAGGGTGGCCCTGCTGTACCCCTTGAGCACTGACCGCAGCGCTGGCCTCAAGATGCCGTTGCCAATGATGAAGTG
>PVIC010032285.1:0-20796 GCA_004025085.1 Thryonomys swinderianus
TTTCCCCACAGAAACACGACCACACACTCATGAAATGTGCAGACAGACTTCCGGTTAGAGACTGTACCATCCCCAGGGAAACACAAAGCAATGGATTCTCTGGAAAGGGAAATCATTCCAGACCACTTGGACAGCCCCTCTTAGTGCTAGACTGCTGGGGTTTCCATGCAGGGGCCAGGAGGCTCTCTCCTTATTCCTACTGTTTCCCTCTCACCTCTCACACAGCTCCCCCTGGGTCCTCACTGGCCCCTCGCTAATGCCCCAAACCTGTGTCCAGGGGCAGGAGGACCATGGGAACCTTCGGGAGCAGCTGGCCTGGCGTTACTACCGCTTTAATGTTGGACCACAGGACAACAAAGCGGCTGAGAGTTGCTTGTGAGTCCTGGAGCCAAGGTCTGCTAAGGGGTTTGTGAAATGCCTGGCTTCAGAAATAATCGGCAAGACTTTTTTTTTTTTTAGATAAAAGAAAACTGTAACCCAAGATATAAAATTTTTTAAAAAATGTATATTTTGAGAGAACAGAATTAGTACTGCCCCCAACATTCTGAACACAATACTTCTCCATTACATTCTAGACAATTCCAGTTCTTTTAATAAACAACGGAAGCAGGAAGTCTACCTGAGTACCATCAGGTTTCACTCACACAGGATGCAGTACAGTACGATGGATCCTGAACCCCGGCCCTGTGTCTGAGTTTGAACCGGCAGATCCCTAGCAGGTAGCTCTCTAAAAAAGACCCCAAGAGCTAGTTAAGGCCTAGGGATGGGGTGAGTCTGGGAAAGAGGCATTCTGCTAAGAGCTGAGGTGGGAAGGGAGGTTCACTGGGTAGTGAAATAGGCCCAGGTCCACCAACTCCTCGAGCCTGTCGTGGAGAAAATCAGAAAAGGTCCTATGTTCTCTCCTGAGCCTCTCCCTGACCCTCTAGCTTCCCCATTAAATGGGCTTGAGGACGAGAAGGGCACCAGCTCTGGCCCAGTCCACTCCGTCCACCCTGGTGTGCCCAACAGGTTGCCCGAGCCTCGGCCTCCTCCCTCTCCACCAACAGGCTGCCCCCAAACTCCTGTCTCAATCAAGTGGGCTGTTGGCCCACTTTCTGCTGAATTGCACAAATCTCAGGGAAGGAAGACAAAGCCCAGGGCCGCTCTGGGGCTGAGCAGGAAGCCGCTACTATTGCATTTCCCTGCTTAGAATTGAGATGGTGCTGGGGATGTAGCTCAGTGGTGCTGAATCTGCCTGGCAGGCGCAAGTTCCTGAGTGCAATCCCCAGTACCAAAAAAAAGAAAAAGAAAAGAGCAAATTGAGATGGCACGGGTCACTTAGACTCTTCCGTGAGGAGAAGTGGGCCTTAGCTTCCTGGCACGGGTCACTTAGACTCTTCCGTGAGGAGAAGTGGGCCTTAGCTTCCTGGCCTTGCTACTCTTCTGGCCTTTTCCTTCGGTATCTTTTTTTTTTTTTTTTTTTTTTTTGAGACAGGGTCTCACTTTGTAGTTCAGGCTGGCCCTGAGCTCACTCTGTAGCCCAGGCAAGCCTTGAACTCAGCAATCCTCCTGTCTCTGCCTCCCAAGTGCTGGGATTACAGGCATGAGCCACCACACCCGGCCTCCTTTGGTATCTTTGACTCAGAAATCACCTTTGTTCCACTGCCTGTCTCTGATCAGAACAACTGGTAGGGTCTGTAGGGAGGAGAGCTCTGGCCTTTGGGAAAAGGATAAATTTCTAATGAGGAAGAGGCCCAGCAGGACAGAGGTGTCCCTGAAACTAAGGCAGAGTCTCGTATGCATCAAGGGGGCCTAGAACAGTGGTGGCAAACCTATGGCACATGTGCCATTGTGGGCTGTTTGTATTACTGAAAGCTCTTAAAAGCTTCACCATGACTGGCCTAGAAGGACCAGCATGGCTGTCACCACCCTACCTTCTCTACCACTCTCTTTTCTCATTTTCATCAGACACTGTCAGCCACATCCAGGGTGGCATCTGACGGCAAGAGGATTCCAGCTACATCTCGGCTGTTAAGTGGCATTCACTCATGCAATGGCTAGGCCACGTCCGAGAGGGTAGCCCAGCCACTTAACGCCCTCTGAGGATGACAAGTTAGGGCAGGCATATTTCGTCCAAGCTCACACCTGTGCATTGAGATGGAAAAACTGAGGCCCAGAGGGAAGCAAAGGGCTGGTCAAGATTAGACGCTGGAGCAGCAGCAGCACCAGTAACCAGCTCCTACCAAGCTGCTCCTCTGACAGAGAGGGCCTAGATCTTGGGCAGGCTCTTCTCAATTGCCTAAGATGTACTCGCTGACAGTTCAGGGCCCAGGCCCCTCGACAGCAGGTCCTAACATCCCCATGGTTTCCTAGGGAGGAATACGGAGGAGAGTCAGCAGGAATCTCTACTCCATGTGCTTGCTGTCAGAGCCACCTAGGTGGTAACGCTGTTGGCTTCTGATCACATGCTGTGCACTAGCTCTTGACAGCTGGCCCGTGAGGGGCCCTGTGGGGCGCTCAGACATACGGTGGCAGACTGTCTGGCAAATGTGTGTGCTCTCTCGAGAAGGGCCACCTCACAGTGGGGTGTGGAAGAAGGCAGAGGTGAACTGGAGAGACTGGCTTTAGTGGGCAGCAGCTGGGAGCAAGGGGCCACTCGGGGAGCACAAAAGGCAAGTGGTACCTGCCCGCCCTTCACGTCAGGTGCACTGCCTGCACTCCCTGGCTAGCCCGATGCTGACCTCACTCTCTCCAGGGTGCACCCTGCTTTCTGCCGGTCCCGTGGCGCCCCTCGCCACTCACCTCCTGCCAATCTCTGTCGACCGCACTGTAGGCAGAGCCTACTCTGCCTCATTTGTTTGAAGTACAGGCTGGCTCTGCAGGAAGCTGGTACTTCTCCTGGGTGAACTGTATCCAAACCCATCCAAGGTCTCAGAAGCTCCGGAAGCCAGCTTGGAAGGGGCAGCTTCCCACTGGTCAGCAAAGCAGTGGCCAGACAAGATGGCAGCACCCCACAGCAGGCCCCGCAGCAGTGACAGCCACAACGACCACGGTCGTGGCAGCTGAGGCTAACAAACTATCAGAAAGTTTTTTGAATGAAGTGGGCAAATAAGTCATTCCCCCTGTAAACCCTGGGCAGCCTCATTTTATAGGGAGGGAACTAGGAAGCTGGGGCTGGACTGGGGTGCTGAGGCCTGAGCCCACGTGGCCAGGCTCCTCGCTGTGCCCCCCCACCCCCGCCATTCTGCGTCTCCTCGCAAGTCGCACGGAAGGACCTCTAAGTAGATGACCTGCAACACGGGGAGAGGGGAACACCTGGTTTTTGTGAGGCCAACCAGGGACTCTGGGGGGCGAAGTACCCAACTCACACCCTTTTGGAGCACTTCTCTGGAAGCACTTCACCGTGCGCTAGCGTTTGTAGCACCTCCTTCCCTGTCTCAGACGTCAACCTGGCCGAGAAGAGGGAGGAGCCAGGATGCCCTGGCCAGGAGGGCTGAGGTCCCTGCGCAGCCGGAGAAGGGCAGGCCAGCTGAAGCCCACACGGCCCCCCTGCTGTGCGAGCTCAGCTCTGTGAAGACGTCGCCAAACCAGAGTGCGGACAGAGGGAGGACTGAAACCAGAGCGGGGAGACGAAGGGCCAGGCCAGGAGCCAGGCGTCAGGAGCTTCTTTCCTCCCTTTCCCTGCTCCGCAACGGGCTCGTTGTTTCCAGCAGGGCAGCTAGACACTTCCTGCCCTCTGGGCTTCCTGGCGTGATTAGATCAAATATGCACAGGAAAGCAGCAGCCAAGATGCTGGCCGGTTGCTCTACCACCTTGAGAGGGTGAGCTTGGGAAACAGGGACCTCCAAGCAGAGGAGGTAGAGAAGGCCCTACTCTTCCCCAGGGACAACTCAGCCCAAGGGGGCCTGCGACTTCTGGTGCGAATGACGCCCCCTCGCTGGTAAGTGCTTCGGGCTGAGACCCGCTGTGCTTTCCTTTGCGAATGGTGACCCTGGGCCTCACCAGCTACAGCAGCAAAGGCACACTGCAACTCCAGACTGTGGAGAACTGAGAGGGAAATCCAGCCCAGGCCTTAGGCTGGCCACAGAGCTGGGAAATGCAGCTCAGCGTGATTCACTGCGTGAACAAGTGATGGTGAAAGAGGCATTTTGTCCTATTCACAGACAGGACCATTCCCGTGAAACCATGGATTCCTACACTATCCATCAACTTTGACCACTTAGACAGAAGGATTCTTTTTGTTAAAAGAGAAACTCACAAACTCAGGTTATCAGAGGGATAGAAAATGGCAGCAGTCATGACTGTATTCATTTTGGCTTGGCAGGGCCAGGGGGGCGTGGCAGAGCCTCTGATCTCTGGGAAACCTCCCTGGGTATGAGTTTCCAACCCTTAGTGGCTGTACAGGGCTGGCTGGTGCCTCCCTCGGCAAATTCATGTCCTTCCTGGAACTTCAGAACGTGACTTGACTTGGGAGATCGATGCAGATGCAGTTAAGTTAGGGTAAAGTCATACTGGAATTCTGACCCCATCCAATATGACCACTGTCCTTATAAGAAAGACACAGAGACACATGGGTGCAGAGGCAGACGCTGAAGTGCTGTGTCTACAAGCCAAGGGACACCAAGGACTTTTGACAACATCAGAAGAGAGGCGTGACAGATTCTCCCCTAGAAGCTTCAGAAGGAGCATGGCCTCGCTAACACCTTAATTTTGGACTTATGGCCTCCAGAATTGTGAAAGAATGACTACTACTGTAAGCCATCAATTTGTGGCAATTTATTAGCCCCAGGGAACAAAAACAATGGCCTAGCTGGGTGTGGTGGCTCACGCCTGTAATCCCAGCACTCGGAGGCAGAGACAGAAGGATTGCTGAGTTCGAGGCTTGCCTGGGCTCCATAGTGAGCTCAGAGCCAGCTTGAACTACAAAGCGAGACCCTGTCTCAAAAAAAAAAAAAAAAAAACAACCCAAAAAACCACAATGGCCTAAAACAGCACCTACATTCATTTAAAATTCTGTAAATCAGAAGTCCTAGCCCTAAAATCAAGGCCATGGCCTTGAACTACAAAATGAGAACGTGTCCTTTTTGGAGAACGTATTTGCCTTTCCCACCTGCCCTCATTCCTTCGCTTAGGGCCTCTTCTTCCATCTCCAAGCCAGAAGAATAGCACCTAATCTCAGGCTCTCTCTATTCTCTCTTCTGTCTTAGTCTCTCTTTTTTTCTTTTCTTTTTGAGACAGAGTCTCGCTCTGTAGTTCAGCCTGGTTCTGAGCTCACTATGTAGCCCAGGCAAGCCGCCGCCAACTCAGCAATCCTCCTGCCTCTGCCTCCCGAGTGCTGGGATGACAGGCGTGAGCCACCACGCCCGGCACTGTAGTATGTGGTATTGATTGCTGGTGGGCATGAGTCTCCACGCCCAGCATTGTATGCGGTTACCGGGGATCAAACTCAGGACCTTGCGCTTGCGAGGCAGGCGCCGGAACCACTGAGTTAACCCTCCGGCCCTGTCTTAGTCTCTCTTAATCTCCTCCTCTTTCCCTCCCTTCTTCTCTCTCTTAAAAGTGACCTATATGCTCATCAATACATTAATGGCTAAAAATCTGGTATTAATACACAATGGACTACTAATCTGCCAAGAAGAAGGATAAACTTCGTTCATCTGTAGGAAAGTGAATGTACCTTGGGACAATAAAAGTGAAATAAATCAGACACACCTTTAAATATCACATGGTTTCTCTTAAATAAGAACCCCAAAGTATAACATAACGTAGGAATAATTTAAAGAGCAAAAATAAAAGGTAATAGGAAACAAGGAGATCTTTTGGGCAATGAGAAAGGGACTAAAAGATGGATGGAGAGAGAAGGAGAAAGGGAAGCAAAAAGAATTAAGATATGTTACACGCATGCACCAATTCTACCAGTTTCCCATGATGAATGTAATCACTATGTCTTGCAAACATGTACTAATAAAAATTAAAACTAAAGTTAAGCATTAAAAAAAAAACCTCTGTGATTATACTAGGTCTACCTTAATAAATCTCTGCTAATCCCTCATCTCAAAATCCATAACTTAGTCACATCTGCCGAAGATCCTCTTCCCACATAGGGTAACATATCCATTCACAGGGTCTGAAATTTAGCACCTGGGTGTCTCTCTGAGTCATCATTTGTCCACAGTGCGGAAGTGCTGCGGGGCGGAGTGAAATGCCGGCCACATTCTCGTTCTGGGCCGCTCGTTAGATCTGGCTCACTGCCATGGGGCGTGGTCTGAACGCGCTAGCTGATCACTAAGACTCCTGAACGGTAGAGAGACCTCACAAGTGCCTCTGGCCTCTCCAAAGCACCTGGCACGTACTCCACACCATCTTGGCTGGGCCCTCTGCCAGGGAAGGGGTGATTTGGATAGAGCACTACGGTAGGCCTGTGGAGGAGACCAGCTTGAAACCACACTATGCAGCCTTTAGAGGTTATTGATTTGGTTTATAAATTTAGCTATTAGAATTATCCCGAGGCCTATGTGTGGCTTGCGAAATCAGCCTTTAGCTGGTGGATGGAGACAGGCTTCCCTGTCCCGGTGGTCACAACTGAGATCTTAATGAGTGATGAGATTGGGATGTCTCTAATAGCAAGAAAACACTGCAGCTGAGGAATTCTGGCTGGGCCGCCGTTCTCCAAGATCAAACGTTAGCTGACATAATGCAGGGGGCTTGTTAGCTGTGACCCGCAAGATAGCACAGGTGGCTTGTTAACTGTGACCTGGTCCTCTCAAGGAAGCATTGTCCCTCCTCTTTGGAGCCTGGCTCATTAGTGCATTAGTTCTGCTGTTCCGTACATCTGGCTTTTCACCCCCCACGCCCCACTAAGTTGTGTAATCATAAATATTGACTAATGTAGAGATCTTGAGAGTTAAGATCCACTTCCAGCCCCCTCAAATAATAAACTATGATTCACTCTTTATTCTTTGTTTTGTGTTTTTAAATTTTTATTTATTTAGTTGTATCCCATTTCTCTCCTTCAGGCCCCCTCCCCTATGTACAAAAACTTCATTTCCATTTTTTCCTTCTGCTTTCACTTTTTTCTTTCCTTCTTCTTTCTTCCTTGTTCTCTGTATAGTAGTCTTTCATCCTCTGCTGAACCCTCGGTCAGGCAATCGGGTGTCCCCCAGTAACTGTTGGTATCACCTGACAGGCCTGTGTCTAACCCGTGTTCCCCAGGTAAAGCGTGCCGGTTCCTAAGCGGGGGCATTAATCCCTGCTGTGGGGAGATGCCAAGTATGGAGTACGCGGCCAGCACAGAGCTGGGACACCGTCATGTCAGGCCACAGCCCACGGCTCACCAAGGCCCTCGGCCCTCTGCCCTCTTGCATCGTCACAGCTGATGTTCACACCGATATTGTCTTGGATTTACTGAATGTTCACTGTGTGTCCCTCTGCTCCCCACTCAGGGTCTGCTCAACCCCCTGGCTTAGAAGCCCCCTGGGGGCCGGGGATGTAGCTCAGTGGCACTGTGCCTCCCTTCCAAGAACAAGGTCCTGAGTTCGATCCCCAGTACTGCAAATTAAAGAAAAAAGAAAAATTTTAAAAGGTTGGGGATTCCAGTCAGTGGTTCTGGTAACTGCTTTATAAGGGCAAGGTCCTACATTTGATCCCTGGCACAAATAAATAGATAGATGATAGATAGATAGATAGATAGATAGATAGATAGATAGATAGATAGATAGATGATAGATAGATAGATAGATTTTTTTCAGAGAGAGAGAGAGAGAAGGAAAGAAAGAAGCCCCCTGGGTCTCTACCACCATGAGGGCCAGAACCTTCTAGAAAGGACAAGTTGCCATGGTAACTGTGGTACCAGGTAGACTATATTTAGAAGGAGAGCACCCCCCCACACACACATTTAGAGGAAAACAGATCAAGCTTCTCTGGGGGGGGAAGTCCTGGTTTGGGGGAGGGGAGCAGCCCTTTGAAATTCAGCAATCAGAAGTCTGTACAGAGTCAGCGAGCGAAGTGACCCACAGCCTCCCGCGGCACCGCGCCTGCGCAGACTCATGTTTGTGCCTTCGCAGGCTCCGCGCTTCCCTCCCCAGGAGCTCCCCGAGTCACGGCCCAGGAGGACTGGGGACCCTCTTCCCTCACACACTGAGCCGCAGCTGCCCGCGGCCCTGCGTGGGGCTTCAGCTTAGGCTTCCTCTGCACTTCGCCCACTGCTCGGCTGAAAGAGTATTTTGGGAAGACGCCACCTAGACAGATCCTGGCAGAGGGACGGGACTGCAGTGGAAGGAGACAGACCGGCAGGGAACAAAAGCGGGCGGCAAGGGCACAGCTGCCGAGGTGGATGCGGGGGACCCTGGCAGCATCCTGAGCAGGGACAGACACTCAGACTGCTTACCCACCTTGGGCATCAAGAAAGCAGGACACTCGGGCTGGGGATGTAGTTCAGGGGTACTGCACCATCCTGGCAAGTGTAAGTTCCTGAACTCCATCCCTGATACCAGAAAGAAAAAAAAAAAAAAGAAAAGAAAACAGGACACTCACTGCCCTCTGTGGCCAGGAAAGCCTGGCCAAACTCCCAGCAACCTCGGAGCTTTTCTCCGTCTAGGCATTTCAGCCAGTCTGTGCCACACGCGGAGGCCTCGTGACCCCAGGGACACCTGGGTGCTTTTCCGCGCCTGTGCTGCCGTGGTACATGTGCCCCACGGCTGGGATTTCTTTTCTCCTCTTTCTGTCCCAGGCTGGGTAAGGTGATTTTGCCTGGGCACTTCCTTGGGCCCCCACGTTCCCTTCCCTGGGAAGGGAAGCACTGGGTCCTCCACCAGCTTCTGGCCAATTCAAGGAACTTGCGTGGCCACCAAATATTTAAGAAGAATGTGATGGCTTGTTTATCTCTGCATGCCCAGGAAGGACAAGTTGCCATGGTAACTGTGGTACCGTGTGGTACCATGTGGGCAGGGTCCCGGGGGAAGAGGACAGAAGAGAAATCTTGCCTGGATTCCCTCAGGACTCCACATGCACTCTGGCAAGGCTGCCTAGACCTGTGCAGTGTGACAACCGCCACGCCCTGGGTTGAAAGCTAATCTTCCGTTACCAGCAAACCCAGCTCGGGCCTGCGGCGTTCCCTGGGGCCAACAGTGTGGTTAAAGGGTGTGGGCACTACCGTCCCTCTCTCTCCTCTCTCCAGGGTGGAGTCCAAGTATTCGGGACTATGAGGCCTGGTCCCAGCCCTGGCAGCTTTCCAGCCCCTGAGCAGTCAGTCAGCCTTCTGCGGAGGGGCGTTCATCCCATCCTGAGTACTGCGGGTTTTGAGCATGGAGTGCACTCCAGTTTCTCCCAGTAGGCAGCCGGTGCCAGCCTCAAGTGAGAGCTGTGGGGGTGTGGTATGTGTGTGCACCCTGCGCAGAACACAGGACACAGGACACAGGACACAGCTAGCTGTAATCTGCAGCGTTAGCACCTCCAACCGTCAACTGCAGCAGCTAAGGCGACTTTTATTTAGATTAGGGGGTGTTTTGTTAGGTGTCCTGAACTTGATCACAGAATCCAATCAGTTGGATGAACAGCCAAGGCAAGGGGCTCCACACCTCTAATAGAGGCACAGTAGGAGGCTAAGGCAGGAAGACTGCAAGTTCGAGCCCAACCTACCCACTTAGGGTTACCTCTGTTTCAAAATAAATAAAAAATAGGCTGGGGGTATAGCTCAGTGTGAAGGCACTGGATTCAATCCCCAGTAAATCCTCTCCACCTAAAAAAAAAAAAAAGGAAAGGAAAAAGAAGAAAGAAATCTGCTTTGAACTTCCCCAGGGAAAGCTACTCCTAAGGCTGAGGTGGGACCTAAGGGCTGGGCCCCGTGCCTACCATATAAAAGCCAACCTTTGCATCCACAGTCTTTATCCAGTCAAGACTGATACCTATGCAGGCTGAATCTTTTGTCTCCGGGGAATCCCTGGCTGCAGTAAGACCAAGGAGCTCAGTGCAAACTTGACTCCTTCCTCCTGCTCTCCCGCTGGAGGAGGCCACGGCACATGGTCAGTCTGTGAGCAAAACGCAAGGTGAAAAACACATCAGCGAAGGTTCAGAGGTCCGTGGAGCCGGCGCTTCCCTCCTCTGCGGCAGGTCATGCCCCGGAGCTGCACCCTGTCCTCAGCTGTCCTCGAGATGCTGGGCAGCACTGGGCAGCCAGGCCCAGTCCAAGAGACTAAACTCAGGCTCAGAGATGGAGCGTAAAAATAGGGATGTATGCTCCACTGATGGCTTCTGTTGTGATGCTAAAGACAGACCACCTGCCACCCACAGGCTCCTCCGGCCGGCAGAGCAGAGGGCCCAGCCCACCTCCGGCTTCATCCTAACTAGGCCCTCCATGGGGAGCCCTGATGGGACCCGGGTACTCATTCTAGACCAGCCACTGTGGCAGTTGACCCCTCCCAAAGGTGGAGAAAGAGGAGAGGAGGGGAGGCTGCTTGATGCTGGAAAAACTGGCCACGGTGCTGCCACCCAGTGAGCTGGGCCGGCCCTTCTGCTCCCCACCTGAGGTCTCTGTAATGGGGGTGAGAAAGGCAGAAAACAAGCTTCTGGGCTCCTTTCCTCCGACCTCCTAGGTTACGACCAAGGACTCGCCTGCACCCCAGCACCAGCCCCCACACTGGTCGGTTTCTAGGCAACCGTGACCCCCCCCATGGTGTGTCTGAGCTCTGCACCAGCCTCCACCCAGAGCCCCTGACCCTCTGCCCTCCATGAGAACATAGTTAGGTGCTACTTAAAGTCCTGCCAGCTTTGACATCACACAGTACCAGGCCCAGCCGTAGACCCTGACACATACTTTTTCCCTGTGACTTTAGACGCTGCCTCCCAGCTCTTCAGCTAAGAAAACCAAGGCTGAAAGGAGCCAGGGGGACTTCCAAGGGACCCTGGATCCCAGGTTTCCCTGTCCTTTGCCCTGTGTTGCCTCCAAATAAATTTTTAAAATTATCCCATTATCCTGACATTTTAAGATACTAAACTAATTCCTGATTTCCATACTGAAGTCTAGCCTTTGTCCATATAACATAAGCTCAGTTTTGTAATTTTCTTTTTCACTTTATCACCACACAGGCCTTCATCTGGTCTACAATTTGGCTACCTGAGAGCAGTAGCCTACATCTCATCTGGGTCTGGTGGGTGGCGCCCTGTGGCACCGACTGTTCGGGCAGTGGTGGTGAGGCTTCTCTCCATCCTTGCTGGCGTGTGGAAAGGTGCTGCCTTTGGCCTGATTCCTCTGAAAGCAGTGGCCAGTACAGTGTGCAGACACCTCAGACCCAGTGCCTCAGCTGAGTGTTAGGAGCTCAACCCTCCCCGACCAGTGACAAGGACCCTTCGGAGGACAACAGGAGGACTCACCTTTGTGAGTGTCTCATTTTTCTCAAGGCCAAAACAAGTGGGACTAAATTCTAAACCCAGCATCTGGCAACTCACAAGTGAGAACCCACTGATCTATCTATCTCAGGCAGCATTGGCACTGCTGGGCAGGTCACTGGAAAGTACTAGTTTACATTTTCCTGGCATGAAGACAGCCACAGCTGCTTATCCTTGGAAATTATCTGATGCCCATGCAATCACTCTAAAGAATTTTCCATGGGCCACACCCAGGTATCAGTGGTGGAGGGAGGTGGGAGAAAGGAAAGGTGTTCTATCACCAGGCGCCAGGGGGCCCTGAGGGGCAGGAGTTACGTCTGCCCCGTGGACCTCTGTATCCCAGAGCTTGGCACATAGGAGGTGCCAAACAGGAGCCTGCTAAATGAGTCATCTCAGAGACAATGGACTGGGAATGTATTTTGTAAAATGTAGACGTAATGTGCCCTGCAGACTAAGGTGCTTTGGGTTAGAAGAGTCCAAATTTAGATGTATGTCTATGTTTGTGTGTGTGTGTGTGTATCTGTACACACATGTGCCATTCCTATCTCTTGAGCTAATAAAGAATAAAAAATAAATCACAACCTGAGTGTTCTCTGATCCTCCTGATGATTCGTTTCCCCAGGCCAGGCCTCGGTGGCATAGTTCCTACAATGCTCCTCTTTCCAACTCTACAAATTTCTAGGTGCTCTTCCACCTCTTTGGTTACAGTATGGCCCGCGGGGCCCGTGGAGAGATTCCCATCCACATTTGTTCACAGGCTACAGAAGCTGGTTCCAGAGGGAGGTGGAGGGGAGACCCACAGGCCCTGCAGAGGCGGAGTCTCATTACCCTGTGGATGCAAGACAGGTGGGCAGATCCAGGTCCTAAGCATCCTCCTCCAACCCAGGAAATGGCCCAAGGAAGAAATAACCTCCCCTTGTCACTCAGCAAAACCTGCAAGCCCCACTTCACTACTTCTCCCGGCTGTGACCTTTCACGGCCACTTGACATCTTAGCCGTCAGTTCTCCATCTGTAAGGAGAGTTGGCATCTGTTAACACACACCGTGAGGAGAGGCAGGCATCATCTGTTATCACTAGACAGCAAAGTGGATTCATCTTCAAGGGATGAAACTCAGGAGGCTCTAGAGAGAAAAGCAAAGCAGGGAGTAGCACAGCAGATTCCCTGGCCAACCTGCCTGATGCCACTGGAGACTGCACTGCATGGGCTCCATGCTGCACAGCACGGCGGCCACCTCCATTGTTCTTCCAAGACTGTTCCTGACCCAACCGGAACCTGAGTAAGAGAGTGTTTCGGTGCTGAAGGTCCACAGGGATCCCTTCCTTTAAAAGGCACATACAGGGGATTTAGCTCAGTGGTTCCAGAGCCTGCCTAGCAAGTGCAAGGTCCCTGGTTCGATGGCGGATAACCACATACAACAGTACCGGGAGTGGTGACTCGCGCCCACCAGCAATCAGCACCACACTACAATGCCAGGTGTAGTGGCTCAGGTTTATTATCCCAGCACTCGGGAGGCAGAGGCAGGAGGACTGCTGAGTTCGAGGCTTGCCTGGGCTACATAGTGAGCTCGGGGCCAGCCTGAACTACAAAGTGAGACCCTGTTTCAATCAATCAATCAGTCAATCAAACAGTCAATCAATCAATCAATGGCACATACATGGTGGGCTCTCCTTACCTAGAGTGAGGTTAATGCATAGCTGTTCCCCACCAGCCGCGGTCCTGGAGTCAGCCCCTGAGCCCTGACCCTCCAGGCCTGCCGGGACAGAGTGAGCGGTGCCAAGCTAGGGAGAAGGCCGTCCACTGCCACCTCTCTAATGGAAACACCAGATAAATGCATGTGAGAAGCACAATTAAAGTAGAGTGAGTGGGCCCAGACTGAGGGCCAGGAGAAAATGACCAGGTAGATTCCTTGGGGAGTCTATTTGGGATCCTCCGAAGTCCCACATATTTTGCTCCTACCTCTGGGTCACTGACCATGCAGCTATTTGCAGGCATCTGAAACTCTTCCTGGAGGACATGACGGGTTGGGAGACAGGCCCCTGTGATGGCCGTGGACCTCAGGAACTCAAAAGTACCCTGGGGTCGCTGGAGGATGTGAGCCCTGATCTGGAGCTGACAGAGTCAAGGAAGCCATCTGTAGGATCGGAAGACTCTGAGGTCCTTCCAAACCACAATGCAGCTCCACACTTTCTTTCTTCTACAGTCCCAGCCCAATAGTAAGATCACTGGGTGGGCAGGTCTCAGCTTAAGTGTGAGTCTGTCTACCAACAGGCTGCGTAACTGTGCAGGGTCCTCCCTGCACGGGGCCTTGGTATTTTGCTTTCATAAAAGGCAGAGGCCCTGCGGGGCAGATCAGGTGCTGGCCAGGCTCGCTCACACACAGCTGCACCATTACCACCCCTCACCACCAACTCCGTGAATGCACCTGGGGACGAAGGTTGTTTTGCTCCCACCCACCGCACAGCGGCACCTGCTGGGCGGATCACCACCGTAAGCAAGCGGCGTCTGAGGCCTAGCTTGATGAGAAGCTACCCAAGCAGTTTTTGCAAGGAAGAAAATCAATCTCAACATAATGAGGCTCCAGAAAAGTCCACATTCAGGGAGGAAACTGCTTAAAAGGAACTTGGCCAAAGACAAACGAGGCGGGATGTTAGCCAGTTCCCTTCCTCAAGAGGGTGAGGGTAAAAGCACATTACCCCAACCTCCCTGACTGCCCCTTACCCGGTCCCACCTGCTAGCTTGGCCACTTGGAAAGGACAACTGCTTCCTGGAGCCCAGGGAGCATTTTCTGGGTTGCTGGCAGCTGCATTTCTTATTATAAACTAATACTGTTTTTATTTTCTAAAGGAAACAAAACATTAGAAATTCCAAGTAGTGATAGACTATGTTAGGAAAGTAAAGGTGACTCATTTTTACAAATGAATGAATGAACTGTTTCTAACCGCCGAGTTCCAGGGGCTGGAAGCTGGGACCAGATCGGGGCCCTCAGGGCAGTGGTGCCGAACCGACAGCACGGGTGGCTCGGTGGGCTCTTTGTATTATTCAGAGCTCTAAAAGGTTTGCCATCACCTACTCAGGGAGGTGCGGTAAAGGTTTGGCCGAGGCGAGGGCAGGGAAGGGAAAAGCAGTAGAGATAGAGGGATGTTTGCCAACAAGGGCTATGCCAGAGAGCTTTCTGCAGCAGTTCTGGGGATCCCAACCCTCAGCAGCTGCTCCCCGAGCCTCAAAGCCCAAACAATGCCAGGTCCCTAGAGCCCAAGGACTCCACACAGCCTGCAGAACTCGGGAGTAAACCTGAAAGCGCTCAGCAATGCTCTATCGTGCAATCTGGGAGGAGCCCAGAATGTGACCCAGGAAAATCTGAAACCCCACAGACAAAAGGGCTTGCATTGCAACCGGCCTGCAGAGATCCCGTATCTTTGGACCAAGTTTCCACCCAAGATCCATCTCAGACTGGCCCAGATGGGGCACCCCTTAAATAGGTCAGCCTGTGGCTGAGGACTATCTGGTGTCCTTTCCCAAGACCCACCAATGCTGGAAGATATGGGACTAACTGAATACAGTGTGTGTGTGTGTGTGTGTGTGTGTGTATGTGTGTGTGGGCTTTGATGGTCCTGCATTTGGGATCAGAGGGTCTTGGTGTCACAGCATTGCCGTACCCTTTAACAGCCTTCCCCACTCACCTGCCTTATCCCATACTAGGTACCAAGCCCAGGGCTCTGCACATGCTGTGAAAATGTTGTACTACTGAGTTACATCTCAGTCAGAGCCCCCTTTCCTTAAAGTAGAACTCTAAGGCAATGACCTGGACAATAACAATAGTAGGCACCATCCTCACTGAAAATTCAGAATCATTCTGCCATTCACTAAATTCCTCATGTTTCCTGTCTTGCTATGTGATATCTTCTGTGCGCTCCACCATTGTGCTATGATGCCATCTACCATGAGACCTTCATTAGAGTCTGGGACCATTTGAATTTAGACTCCTTTCCTTGTACAGTATCCATCTTTAAATATTTTGTTATAGTAACAGCAAAAAGGACTAATACATGGGCCGAGGTTCTGTGAGGCAAGATGTCTGTTCATAGTCATCTGGGAGGCAGCTTTGGCTCTGGAATTTAGCTACCGGAACCCAGATAATGGATGCACTAACGAGGTGTGACACGTAAGCGAGAAAACAAACGGGCATAGAAGGAAATTTCATAATGACCGAAGAGATTCAATTTATCAAGGTGAAATGAACTTCTGAATGCCTACGTACCTCGTGACAAAGCTTGAGAGAACATGAGGTGAATACAGAAACAAAAGAAAGACGTACATTTACAATTACAAAAGAAGTTTCAGAGCCAGATATTTAGCTTAGTGGTTCTGGCATCTGCCTGACAAGCGCGAAGTCCTAAGTTCAACCTCCGGTACCACATACCACAGTGTTGGGCGTGGTGGCTCCTGCATGTAATCCCAGCACTCGGGAGGCAGAAGCAGGAGGATTGCCGAGAGTTTGAGGCTAGCCTGGGTTACGTAGTGAATTCAGGCCCAATCTGAACGACAAAGCAAGACCATATCTCAAAAAAATTAAAAAAATTTTTTTTTAAAGTTTCAAAATTACAATCTAATCCAATATAGTACAGCTGATGGAAGCAGACCAAACCAAGTATGGATTTCAAAGAAATGAATCTTTAAGAATCTTTTCTCAGGCCGGAGGGTTAGCTCAGTGGTTCTGGCGCCTGCCTTGCAAGCACAAGGTCCTCAGTTCAATCCCCGGTAACCACATACAATGCTAGGTGTGGAGACTCACGCCCACCGGCAATCCATACCACATACCACAGTGCCGGGTGTGGTGGCTCATGCCTGTCATCCCAGCACTCAGGAGGCAGAGACAGGAGGATTGCTGAGTTCGAGGCTTGCCTGGGCTCCATAGTGAGCTCAGAGCCAGCCTGAACTACAAAGCAAGACTCTGTCTCAAAAAAAAAAAAAAAAAAGAATCTTTTCTCAACCAGTAAAACTGAACTACTGACATTTATAGACCTGTGCATCCTTTATGTTCTTTTAAAAAATTCATGAAACATTCACTAAGTGTATGTTGGGCCATAAATCAAGTCTTAAATTTAAAATAATAAAAAGGAGATTCTCTGGCTACTAGGAAATTAAATTAGAACAATGAAAAGGCATGTGGAAAAAAAAAACCCAAATACAGTACATGAAAAATTAAACTACATGCTTCTAAGTAACCAATGGTAAAATAATGTCAAAGGAAAACTAAAAAATATTTTTAAATGATTGTAAAGAGAAAAACAGCATATCACAATTTGTGAGATGAAGCTGAAGTGTTGGAGGGAAATTCATAGCTTTAAATGCTTATTTTGGAAACTGAAGAGTTGAAAATCAGTTATCTAAATCTTCATGTTAAAGAAGGTAGAAAAAGAAGAATAAGCTATACTCAAAATGAATAAAGAGTAAAAATCAATGAAATAGAAACAGACTAACAAAAAGAAATGTAAGCTAAATGTTTTAAAAAGCTTATCTTAGGGGATGTAGCTCAGTGCCTCCATGGCTGCCAAAGCAAGGTCTGGAGTTTGATCCCCAGTACTGAAGGTGGGGTGCTTTTCTTTGAAAAGGTCAGTAAAACTGACCTCGCCACAACTACCAAGAAATAAAACACAAATTACCGATAGCAGGAAAGAAAGAACTATCGCTACAGATCTTGCTGACATTAGAATATATCAAAAGAACATTATCACGCCTGTAATCCCAGCACTCGGGAGGCAGAGACAGGAGGATTGCTGAGTTCACAGCGGCTTGCCTGGGCACCATAGTGAGCTCAGGGCCAGTCTGAACTACAAAGCGAGACCCTGTCTCAAAAAGCAAAAAAAAAAAAAAAAAAAAAAAAAAAAAAAAAAAAAAAAAAAAAAAAAAAAAAAAAAGAACATTAAAAAAGGTCATACCGATAAACTCAACACTTTATTAAACAGAAAATTTCCGAATGAACAAATTTTTTTTTTTTGAGACAGGGTCTCGCTTTTTAGTTCAAGCTGGCCCTCAGCTCACTATGTAGCCCAGGCAAGCCTCGAACTCAGCAATCCTCCTGCCTCTGCCTCCCGAGTGCTGAGATTACAGGCGTGAGCCACCACGCCTGGCAAATGAATAAATTATTGAAGATGATGTCAATAAAAAAGAAAATCAGATAAGCCCTGTATAAAGAAACTGAATTTAAAATTAAAAACCTTTCCCTCAAAGAAAACTTAGGTTGAAATAGGTGCACTAGCAAATTCTATCAATTATACAGAAGAGAGAGAGATGATTCACAAAGAAAAGCTGAGTTCTTTCCCCCGAAGATCAGGAACAAGGCACATTTGCCCTCATCGCTTTTTAATTTTTCTGATCCTGGGGATTCATTCTAGAGCAGTGGTGGCAAACCTACAGCACAAACGCTACAGTGGGCTATTAATCGTTTTAAGGTCTACAAGGTTCACTGTCACTCTCCTGGCATCTTCATATTAAGCTACCTCTCTAGCTTTTGTGTATGTATGTATTTATTTATTTATTTGGAGACAGGGTCTTGCTTTGTAGTTCAGGCTGGCCCTGAGCTCACTATGTAGCCCAGGTGAGCCTTGAACTCAGCAATCCTCCTGTCTCTGCCTCCCGAGTGCTAGGATTACAGGTGTGAGCCACCACGCCTGGCACTGTGGTATGTGGTATTGATTGCTGGTGGGCATGAATCTCCAAGCCCAGCATTGTATGTGGTTACCGGGGATCAAACTCAGGACCTTGTGCTTGTGAGGCAGGTGCCAGAACCACTGAGGTAAATCTCCAGCCCTTATTTTTTATTTTGAGACAGGGTGTCTCTCGCTATGCTGCCCAGGCAGGATCAATGTACATTCCTTTGATCCTTTAGCTTCAGCCTCCCAGAGGGCAAGAAAAAAAAGGTGTGTGTCACCACTTCTGTTCAACACTGTGCTGGAGGCCTTAGCCAGTGGAATAAGGCAAGAAAAAGAAAACAAGAACATACAGGCTAGAAAAAAGTAAAAGAACCTTTAGTTATAGACTACATGATTGCAGGATGCTAGAAAATTCTAAAGAAACTGATAAGTGAAATTACCAAGATTTAAGAGTAAAGGTCAATGTACAATGATTATTTCTCTAAAACATAGAAATGAACAATTGGAAAACAACATTTAAAAATACTACCATTTATAATAGAATCAAAACCAAAAATACAGATAGATTAACAATATACATATAAGGTAACATACAGCTAAAATGAATTTATAGCTAGAAACTACAATATTGTTAAAGGCATCAATTATCCACAAATGAACCTAAAAATTTAATGCAGTTCAAATTAATATCCCAGGAGATTTTTTGGTAGGAATTGATATTAAAAAAATTTATATAGAAAACCAAAGGTAGGGCTGAGGATTTAGCTCAAGTGGTAGTGTGCCAACCTTGGACATACAAGGGCCTGAGTTTGATCCCTGGTACTGCCACAAAAACAAAAAACAAAAAACAAAAAAACAAAGGACCCAAGAACATTCAAAACAGTTGTGGAAAACATGAACGCAGTTGGGAGATTTATATTACCTGGTAATATGATTTGCTGAATGGCTATGATAGTAATAAGACAGTGTGGTGTTAGCACAAGTACAGATTTATAATGGAACACAAGAGAGTTCACAGAGAATTCTATACATATGTGTTATCACCTGATCTTAAAAAGGTCAGTCAATGTAGCAAAAGCCTCTCTTTTTAAGAAAATAGTGCTTGAACAATTTAATATCCTTATGGGAAAATAATCTCAAAAACTATCTCACAACATACATGAAAATTAACTCAAAATGCACATAAACCTAAGTGCAAAGTTAAAACTATAAAATATCTAGGAGAAAATATAATACCATGGTAAGGTAGGGAAATTACCTAGAATACAAAAACACTAACCATAAAAAATCTGGTAGGTTGCTGGGCGTGGTCGCTCACACCTGTCATCCCAGCACTCAGGAGGCAGAGACAGGAGGATTGCTGAATTTGAGGCTTGCCTGGGCTACATAGTGAGCTCAAGGCCAGCCTGAACTACAAAGTGAGACGCTGTCTCAAACAAAACAAAACAAAACAAAATCTGGTAGGCTGGGCATGGTGGCTCCCAGCACTCTGGAGGCTGAGGCAGGAGGACTGCTGTGAGTTCAAGGCTAGTCTGAGCTTCACAGTAAGTTCAGGGCAAGCCTGAACTATAAGGAGAGACCCTTTGTGTTTAAAAAAAAAATCTCAAATATATTTAATCAAAATATAAATATTATGCTCCTAGAAAATCATTAAAAAATAAAAAGGAAAACCACGCATAGAGAGAAAATTTCTCAATGTACATTTCTAATGAAGAACTTGTATTCAGAATGTACAAAGAGCTCTAAGAACATGTAATTAGGCAAATAACACATATGCAAACATTTGCAAATGTGTCTTACAAAGGAAGATAAACAAATGGCTGATCAGTACTGTACATCAAAAAATGCATGTACAATTAAGAGAAACAAAGTTAAAAACCACAATGAGATAGCATCACCACCCACAGGAAGAAGTAAACTCAACAAATATCGAGTGTTGGCAGGACACAAGGTGACTGAACTCTCAGCACGCTAGGAATGCAGGGGTGGGAAATATAAATGGTCAACAATTTTGGAAAACAGCTTGGCCATTTCCTTTGGTTTTTTGTTTTTTTGTTTTTGAGACAGGGTCTCGGTTTGTAGTTCAGGCTGGTCCTGAGCTCACTGTGCAGCAATCCTCCTGTCTTTGCCTCCTGAGTGCTAGAATTATGAACATGAGGCACCACACCAGGCATTGTGGGTTACTGGGGATTGAGCTCGGGACCTTGCGCTTGCAAGGCAGATGCCGGAACCACTGAGATAAATCCCCAGCCCTTGGCCATTTCTTCTAAACATACACTTAAAATGTGAACCACAGGTCCACTTCTAGGTAAACCTAAGAAAAATGTAAACATATTCTCAAAGTACGTGCATTTAAAATCTTCCTATAAGCTTTACAGCCCAAAATTGGAAATAACTCAAATGCCTGTTATGGAAATCTAATCAGCAGTAAATTACCTATCCATTACCTATTCATTAGAAGCAAATTACCTATCCATACTCCCTGCATGGTCTCAGAAACTTTATATAAATCAAAGAATGCTACTGATTAACTCCAGTGCAGGGAATTTTAGAACATGTAAAACAATGCAAAATGATCACTACTTGAAAATAAAATATCAGTGGTTGTCTTGGGCTAAGTGTGGAGGGCACTGACTAAAGACTGACATATAATTAATGTACATTTTAGTATTGTTTGCATTAACAAAATGTTTGGAACCATTCCAACTGCCCTTCAAAGGAGATTGGTTAAATAATGATACATGCATATTATAGAATACTATGTAGCTGTTAAAGAGAAT